>BGPR01046961.1:0-11908 GCA_013235015.1 Araneus ventricosus
ATATAATATAATATAATATAATATAATATAATATAATATAATATAATGTAATGTAATGTAATGTAATGTAATGTAATACAATACAATACAATACAATACAATACAATTGCCTTACATCATAATATTTAAGTGATTACGTTTCAAGATATTGTCTTGTCTTTATTGAACTGTTTTTAAGTTAATGACATTGGCAGACGCAAAATAAATAAATAAATGAAATTAATTTAAAAACAATAAAGAATAAATGGAATTTTTATCCAAACTCACTTTAAAGATTTTCGTATTCCTTTTTAATTTGATATTATGGACGATTTTTTTAGGATATTACATAAATTTACTTTCTGCAATCTTAGAAAATTCTAACTTTTTGATTAACAGTTCGTAAAAACACATTTATTACGCACTAAACATCAGAATTTTTTTCTTTAGCCATTTTCTGCTTTTAATCTTGAGATCTTATGTTTCCCAAACTCACTACCAGGCATGACCACTGGATAAAATTCACAAAATTGTACAAAATTTAATTTATTTTACAAAATTTAATGTAATTAAGAATTAACTGATAATTTAGCTCTGGAAGTATCAAGATAGAGTATTGCCAATGAGTATACTCAAGTGTGCAAAATTTCATACCTCTAACACATCAGAAATTCAGTGAAATATCGATTCCAAAATTCCATCTTTATAAAAATGAAACAAGACAAGTTAAATAAAAGTGTTTAAAAATGAAATAAAATTGAAAACCACATTTTTCAGACTTTTCTCATGTCAAAATTGGTATAATTTAACATCTAAAATCCAACGCTTATTTGACTGAATTGTTTAGTACCTTTATTCGAAAAATAACTGACAATTACAATAGGATTCCTTTTATTGGCAAGGTTTAATAATGGAAAGCTAATTTCTTTAGGAGACAACATTTTGCTAAAAGTTTTCAAATTTAATATTTTTGGCAAGGGTTTTTAAATTTTTGCTCTGACAATGTACTTCATCACATGCATAATGCGCATTGACACGTTCATGACTTGTCCTGTAACTTCATAAACGATAAGCAACAAACTATCAGAGAAGTTGTTTCACATTTTTAGATCGTAACTTTAAAAAATGGCGTAAGTAATTACTTTTTATGTGGTCGTTTTCTCACATGAGTTGGTTTTTTTAAAGATAAAACACATTATTTCTTGAAGAAAATTTTTAACTAAGTTTTGTAACGAGTAAATTATTTTTATGTTTTAAGCCTTAGTTACATCCTTTTAAATGGAAGTTTATGACCTGACTAGAAAGTTTTCTTTAATGCCTTAAAAACACCAGTGAATAGAATGTACTTAACTTTAATTCTTCAAAAATAGCTTTTATGTTCTTACTGGTAATTCTGTTTCATGCCCCTGTATTATTTTTTCATTTTCCATTCAACTGTGTTAAGAAGATAATTACTTCTCGAACAAAATTTCCATGAAACACTTTTGCAATTTAATTTTCTACATGTATTCGAAGTTTTCCTCATTATTTTTTTGATAAGGATAACTAATCTGATTCTTTAAAGGAATTGAATAAAACAATAAAAGTTTATTGTTAATTTTTTCAGCTCAACTAGTTCTAGTTATCTTCTTTTTTATACAAATATAAAGATTTAAATCGCCATCATTGTTTGAATTCTTTAATGTGTACAAAGTTATTCTTATGAAATAAATTGATTTAGTTAGATTTGCTATTTGAAGTGCTACTCAAACTTTTGAATTCTTAATACTAATTGTTCCCTACTTTTTAAATTCATCTGAAAACTGCTTTGTTTATCAGTTGTTTGGAAACAATAATACTCTCCTGTGCTGCTGGGAAAAATACGAAGTTCAAAAATATGAAATGTTTCTACGTTTAAAAAAAATAAAGTGATAAACAGATTTTTCATTCATTAAAATACATTTCTTATAATTGAAACACATTTCTTGATACAACTCTTTTTGACCTCAAATCTTTTTGAAAATCTGCGACTTATAAAGGGTAGTCGTAAATTGATGAACCCATTTTAAGAATTTCGACCGACAATTTCGATATTCTAAGCGAAAACGTCTTTGAACTGTTACAATTGAGCCAGTGAACAAGAGACGTGTCAGACGTGCCTTCTGCTGCACTGGAACCATTTTGACACTTCCGTTGGAATCTTCCACTGAAGCAGATTTAGAACGCTGTAACGGCGCTTCCAAAATTTTAACTTTTGTCATTACCGTGTTTTCTTGGTTTTTAATGTAGGGAGAAATCAGGAGGAGGAAATTCTAAGCGAAATTATAAGTGAAAACGTCTTTGAACTGTTACAATTTATCAGAATTTAAGATCCAGTGAACAAGAGACGTGTCATATGTGCCTTCTGCTGCACTGGAACCATTTTGACACTTCCGTTGGAATCTTCCACTGTAGCAGATTTAGAACGCCGTAACGGCGCTTCCAAAATTTTAACTTTTGTCACTACCGTGTTTTCGTGGTTTTTTGAAGGGAAAAATCAGCAAGAGAAATTTCTTCCCCAGAAATCATATTAAATCAGAATTAGTTCTAGTTCAATAAGGAACTTAGTTTCAAAAATATTTTGAAGATACTTTTATGAATGCGATAACTTAAGCGATAATAAATGATAACGAATAAACATATCAAAAGCAGAGGAAATGGCCCTACTAACAATTTTACAAAACCCAGGTAGCACAACATGTTGTCCGATATCGTACAATATTGTTCGATATTATATAATATTATATAATATTGTACAATATTATATAGTATTGTGAATATTGTTCAATATCGTACAATATTATACAATATTGTGAATATTGTTCAAAATCGTACAATATTATATAATATTGTGAATATTGTTCAATATCGTACAATATTGTACAATATCTTTGTGCTACTAGGGAAGTTATATCAAACGATGCAGGCACAAGCTTTTATTCGATAGCAGCAGAACAAAAAGCAAAACGTAAAACTTTGTTATTAAAAAAATTCAAAAATCAGAGCAAATTAAAAAAATCCACACATATAATTAATTCATAGATAATATATAATAATTTTAATGGTGATATAAAAGAAACATGACTTTAAGGGTCACTTTGATTGCTTCTTACTAAAACTGGCATTTTTTATAGTAATTTATATCTTTTATTCCCATTTTACTCCACTAGTGTACCCATCAAATATATCGGAATAAAGTTTGGGATTGTACTTCTATCCTTGTGAAATGTAATTAACTGCTAAAATCTTTACCCCAAATGGGGTCACACATAACATTACTGGGGTCATAGTATTTCTTCTATGATATGACACAATATTTTCAAACAAACTTGATGTGAGACAGTCATATTATCTTAAAGAAATCAAATAATATATGCTTCATAATTATTTTATAATTTTTTGTTTCTATTTATATTTAATTAATGCTATATTTTTAATTTAATTTTCAATTCTGGGATTGTTACAAAATTTTGTGGAGAGGCGGCGAAAGATTCTTACCCTTCTAAAAGCGATTTTGAGAGGAAATATTTAGGAAACTCAGTACTTACCCAATTTATGAAATTCTTGTGTTTGTTGATACTGGTATCATGTTTACGAATGAATGTAAGAAATGTAGCGTCTAACGTCTGTTCTGAGAAGCGAAATGAATAATACCAAAATGAAATGCGTAGTTATTGTTTTATTAAAAAGAAACCGAAGCACACAGTCATCATATTTAGAGACTAATGGAAAACATTACCTTCCTTTTGTGTATCATCCCATATATACTTTCAACAACGTGTCAGGTTGTCTTTAAAGTAATGGATATAAAGGGTCGTCGCCCAATCTACTAATTAAATGCCATCAAAAGATATTTTTTTTTAGTGTAATGATATCATCTTTCAAAATGATCCTGATATCACAGTCATTCACTTAGTGGCTCGCTTTATATCGCACACTATTATATTAATTATGCTTTGAATATATAAATTCCTATTCAAAGGGATAATAGAACACATTCCGAAATCATATCCTTTTCCCATTTCATTAATTATGGTACCAAATCTAAATAAATTTGACTTTCTATTGATACACCTCACATTAAATAGTTTATTTTAGATGACAGATACGATATTTTGTTAGATTATATTTATTAATTGAAGTTGTTGCATCCTTGTAGGTATTGGAAGGCTGAATATATTGTTATGAAACTCGTCCTGTGGATTCTTGCTGGAAACAGTCCAATAAGCAAGATAATGGAGAAGAACGCTTTATTCACAAATAAGCAGGAAAACACGAAACACAGGTAACAGGAACAGTAGCACAACAGACGAGAGCGGCACAAACAGACGACAAATCACTCGTAATAACAGTAGCAGAAATCTTATAAATTAATTCAACAGCATCAAATCACTAATAATAGCAGTAACAGCACTGTCAATAGCACTCAGCTCACCAGCTTTCCAGCTCGCACTCCAAAGTGATTCTCCAAAGGTGTTCGTACTCTAAAGACGTTCCCTATCAATCAGTACCGCCGAGTATTTATATTTTTCCTAAATGGAGGTGACGTCACATGGAAATCTCTGGAGAAATTTGGATCTCAGCTCCTAATAGAGATATCGAGAAAATTCTAGTATTTTTGAGGACCTTCGATTTGTTCGCCAAGGTTAGGGGTTAGGCCTGACTGCCAACGAATTCCATAAGTACCCCTGTAAAAGTCTCTTTCCAACTATAAGACTAACAAAGCAGGAAAGCGACATTACATTTTTGTAACAATCTATAATAATTAAATTGTTTCAAAATTCTGTAGCCTTTTGCGTTCAGAATGCAGTGCCAAATATTTGACTCTCTATTTTAATATTTTTTGCATTGTAGTTCGTGATTTTACGTTAATTTGAGGATTATGAATTTTTCTAATAATATTCCCAGTAAACGAGCGGGAAGGCCTGGATCTTTATTTCTGAAGGTATTGAAAAATAATTCTATTATTACTATTGAACTATAAATGTGATCATACTGGGCATTTTCAGTATCAACAGAGGTCTAAATGTGGAAAATACAATACAAGCATCAATTGATGTTGTGTAAGAGACTGGACTACTACATTGTGTCCATATTCGACAGACATTTCGTACCAGTAAACCCTTGCGAAACTTCCGCATACTGAACCTGCACCATGTTTCCTTCCTCCTCTATGGAAAACGATTTCGTTATTAATTATGTAAACTTGTGCCACGTAAATATCCATTTAAATAAATAGTAATTTCGGGAACTTTGGGAAAGTCAGCCACAAATTAATAAAAGCAAAATTATCTAGTGAACAAGGATTGAATGCAAATAACACAGCATGCAAGGTGATTTTAAATAACACGCAACTCGATGCAAACATCAAGCATCATTATGATTATAAGATTTTCCCTATTACTGAACTATGTTGAGGAAATAATTGTTTCACTAGAGTTTCAAACAAGTGTGTGTCACCACAGTTGGGTTAAACGGGCCGAAGTGAGGATTTTTTTATTGAAAAATTCTAAACATTTTTCTTTTAATTAAAAAATTCTGAGAATTTTTCTTTTCATTAAAAATTACATTTTAACTCATATTTTGAAAAAAAATATGGGTTTAACTCAAAGTGAGTATGTTATTACTGAAGTCGGTAAAAAATCCTACCCATTGTTAACTTATTCATCACTTTAGGCTTTGTATCAGCTAAGAAAGGGTATCTTGACAACAGAAATAATATATAGGATAGATGATCAGCAAAAATGTCTCTTCTTCAATTTACCACTGATAATTCGAAATTAACTCTTTTTAATCCAAACCATTTGACGAGGTTTTAGTAACTTTTTTTTCTTAACTTCGGCGATTAATTTTTTCGACAACGAAGTTGTATTTATTGATAATTACTATACTTTCTGTTAATTTCTGTGTGAAACAATACGTTATGAGGTATAAAGCATTTACTAACCATTATTTTGCAAATACCTTCCTTTGACTTATCAGTCTTCACGCTACTGTCTAACTAGGTCCTGTTTAGTCAATGTCTAGTTACTGACCGATGAATTTTTCAATACTATAATCGATAACTGAGAAATTTGTGGCATTTTTAAGATATTTATGTAGTATGGGGCTAAATGAAAGCATAATCATTGTCTTTTGACTAGTTTTAATTAACAATTAAAAATACAAGTAAGAAATATTTCAGTGCTCAGAGCATCATAATACAGTTGTGAAACTGAAAACATCATGGACGATCGTTCGAAGTGAGACTTCAGTGGGAACTGACAGTTCTAAATTCCTTTAGTTCCTGGTTGCGCGCTGGTCATGTGATGAGTTGGGGCACCATATTGCAGTTGTGAAATTACAAACATCGCGGACGACTGTTCGAAGTGAGAGTTCGTTGGGATCTGACAGTTCGAATTTCTTTTAGTCCCTGGTTGCGAGCTGATCATGTGATGAGTTGGGGCGATATTTAGGTAGGACTGAGTTCAGTTGTCATCCTTCCGCATTTATTTTAAGGATAACATAGAAGGATAATCAATAACAACCGATTTACCATATTTTGGTTAGTACAAAGCCTGTTTGTCATTCTAAATATATTTTGTTACTTGGTTACTCAACAGAAGAAAAAAATAGCATATCAACCGAATCGAAGACAAATTACTTATCTCAAAAACGACATTTAAGCCCATGAGAAATAAAACGTATACAGAATTTTGTAGTTATTCTCAGACAATGTAATATATAAAACTACTTTAGAACACTGATGGGAACATTGTATATATCCTACAAAAAAGTTTTAAACTTTCTCAATTCCATTTGTAGAACTTTTTTCTGACAACCATTCTCCCGGAAATGTAACCTTATTTCTCCACACACTCGAAGACTCCTACCAGTATCCGTTATTTTTATTATCGTTTCGCTATAAATCACCCATTCATGATTCGCGTTATATATGTGTTTTTTCATGCACTGTTTTCTTTATTAAGATTTTTACTGCCTTTTTTCCTTCACTCCTACAGGCATTCCATCACAACGATCGATTTTGTAATCACATTTGCATTATTGATTCCGAGGGCGTTATGAAGGTGAACTTGCTCAAAAAAAGTTCATTTTCTCATCTTCCGCAGAAGACGATGGAGGCAATTTTGTCTGTTTTCGATTTTATTTATACGCTTGTTTCTTCACTTTGTACTTTTGTACGACTTCCGTGTTTGAGATCTGTATTACTGTGTCGTGGAGTGTTTCTTTTATTATCGAAGTTAATTTATTTCCCTCTGTTGAGATTTGATAAATCGTCTTTCATTAAAAGGTCATTACACGGATATTGGAAAATCTACACCATCTTGTATTGAATATGTTTTTTAGGGCAAAGTAAGTGAAACATACATAAAAAGCAATATCTCAAGAAATTAATTGGAAAAGCAACCGTGTCCGATAAGATTCATTTAATAATAAGATCATACATCATAGTTGCATTTAGAAATGACAGCCTTATTTCAATCAGTCAATAATTCCTTTGTGATTCTGTCGTTGGAATGTTATCTCTTTTGTATTAATACATAGAAAGTAGAGTACATTGTCGCTGGATTAGCAGGCATGTATTACACATCAGTAATGTGGGAAACTTCTATCCGGGTTTTTAAGAAAACAAGTAATATAAAAAAAATTTTAAAGTCAATTCCTACTTAAGTCGGCGATCTACACGCTTCGTCACTGAAGGTATTTATTCCTAAATTTATATCCTGATAAATATCTTATATATATAGGGGGAGTGTGAACTAATAGTAGGAATTGAAAAACTTCATAAAGTCTTTTTTAACATATCCAATAGAGAAAATAAAGAGAGTAATCGACATTACCCTCTGACAAAAATACATGAAAAATGACGCCTTCGTGAACATACCAGAAAACGAAGGATATTAGGTCTAGAAGCTGGCAAACCTAGCTCCATCTATTGAAAAAAATTCAAACCAAACGACTCAAGGCGACATATGCTTTCTCCCATATAAAACTAAAATTAATTAATTAAATTTAATTAATGAATTAATATTTGAAAAAACTGTATTAACATCAAATGCCATTCATTACAAATTTTAAAAAAATGTATTTGAACTTGAGTGGATGAATAAAAAGTATTTTATTAAAGATTGAAAATTTGAACAGAATATGTAAATAAATATATATAGGGAGAGTGTGAACTAATAGTAGGAATTGAAATAGAAAAGCTTATGCAAATGGAGCCTCAACTTATTCAAATAATTCTCATAATTTATTACAACGTCTTTCCGTTTGCCCTCCAGAACATTAATAACACACTGATGAAAATCTCGTTTAGCTCTGAGTAAGTCGCAATCGTGTTCAGCCTTAAATGGTCGCAGTTTATTTATATAAACCTAGAATAGTATCTATTCTATGATACATTCATCCGGTTTCGATAATTTTCCCTTTATAACTATATAATTAGTCCTAATCAGAATGCAATTATTGTCAACAAAAATTCAAATTGTAAGGCGCCACAAACATCTAATAGATGCAGATTGTGCATGCGTATCGATTAGATAATGCAACTAACGGATCGTTAAAGTTAAAAATATATATATTAATATTATTTTCTTATCATGAAAATCACCAAACGTTATCGAAGTGTAAAGAGATGTTGAAACGGTCAGTTTAAATGATAGTGCGACGGAACCAGATTCCAGGAATATGCTGGATAAGGTAAAACTTTACAACCAAAATCGAGTTGTTTTCTCTGAATCATTATATCGACATGAAGTTTGACATTATCATGTTGAAAGATGACGAATTTGCGATTGACAAGTGATGAATTCTTACATATCAGATTTTACCTCATTCTCTTCAGTTGATGGTAGTGCGTGTCAGGTTTAATGGTTTTCTTAGGTGGCAGTATCTTATTCCCTTCAGATCCCACCATACAGACAGGAAGCGAATTTGCCAATATCACTTGTTAGTCTCATTCTTATTTAGATTCGTATAAAAACTATAATCCTTGTAGTAGAGACAGGCAGCTTCAATAACACTGGTTATGAAGAGCTGCTGGATAATAAGCTAAAAGCATCCTGGCTTTTTGCAGTGGAACTTCTATGAGAGAGAGCGTTTCTTATTATTTCAGGAATAACGAAACATATAAGTTAAAAGAGACATTTATTTGGACGACCACATTTAAGAACATATTTACAGATTACCATTTTACAGGGTTGATACTTGTCCTACATCTTATAGGTACAGTACCAGCAACAGCTTACAAAGCACTGATGTCTCTCCGAGAAGAGAATGCTTAGAGGACCTACAGACCGTATCGAAATGACATAGTAGAGACAAGCATATATACTCTGCTAATAATCAGTAGATGTACATATCAGCTGTGGGAATCGAATAGACAACGTCATACGATTCCGATTAATATATATGTCATAGATAGCTGCTAATATATATGTCAAGTGAAGTGACTAGCTCAAAGAAATGACGTAAAAACCTTAAAGAAAGAATGCTTCTAATCTTAGAGTAAAGGTACGAGAGACAATTTAGAAAAGATGCAAGCTTCATAGCTTAAAATGCAGAATTTCCTAACATAGTCCTTCATTTAGAGTCGACGGAGAAGATTTTGCTACGTTACACTTGGCCTTTTGATATTTGATATTGCCATAGAGACACATTTCTTGTTGCCCATGTAAAATAGAGATAGTTTTGGTAGCACGAATCTTCTAAATTCTTTATCAAACAGGAAAAAAGTGTTTTTGGACATACCTCTTATTTACAACATGAAAGATAATATAATCGCTAAATAGCAAACTGAGTTTTAAACAGGTCATCATTGTCTACGGCCATTCACTGGTTCTCCTCCAGAATCCATTACCTCGCCAAGAAACCTCTGCTCAATCTTCCAGTGAAAGTCCGCTAACTTCCTTGTGTCGAATCCTTTTGTAGTCCGTAGAATTCGAATCCAAACTTTTCCAGTCCTTCGCTTAATTATATAATGATTATGAGTCTAGCACAACCATATGAATCTCACAAGATAACTGGCAAAAAGCAATTTACATCAGCAAATAAAAGCCATTGTAAAATGCTACAACACTGAAAATAAACATACCTTATTTCAAGTACGCTTATAAACACATTCTGGTGTGAAAACAATACTGGTTCAAAATCTGCAAGTATTACGTATGGTAGAGCTTCTTGTCTGCCTATATTTATCGAAAGACATGAAAATTAATGTTTTCTTTGGCTTATTAAAGGAAGTTAAACGAATTATTTGCACCAAGTTTCTATTACTGAGTACCTACAGACCTATGTTTTGTTGCAAAGAACCTTTTGAATTTGTTTCACTTGTGTTTGAAACGGTGTGGTAAAACTTGAATTACTGTAGATTGTGTCCCTACTCGTGAACGAACTTTTGGAACAGGGTTCAAACGTCAAAGACGAATCGGAATTATACGGATATGTAAGATAAAAAAACATAATTTTTACGAGTTAAATTTCGTTCGTATAAATCCCTCGAATACTTACCGCACAGCGCAATTTTGTTGTACATTTTTGGCCCGGTATTGTCGGAGACTGCTTACTAAGCCGACATCTTATACATGAACTTCTGGACTGATAGAGTTACCGAATATTTCTGGATAAAGTTTCGCTAGACCAATGGGATGAAGAACAGATTTAGAAGTTATCGCGTTTTGAAATATAGCTTGAGCATGATTGGTCCTTTACCATTTCAGTCATGATACTTGTTAAAATTGAAACATGAGATTTGGACATGAGTGGAACTAGTTAAGTTGTTCCATATATTGGCCGAAGAGATCATTTAACCTTTGTTGCATTGATTTCACTAGAAAGTTTCTGTGACAGACATCTCAAGTGAAGATTATCTACTTTTTTCACAAAAATGCCACAACAATCCAGTGTAAGTCAAAATTTGCCAAAATTTAAGCGATTCCATTGTTCAATGATGCCAGATAAGAGTTACAGCTCATGGGTTCAAATTTGAACACTCTTTGGGACCTCTGTAAATTTAAAAATTTTGTAGGTTGTTATAAGCAAAAAGCATGTGTTCTTTTCTTGTGTTCTATGCGTCATTCCCAGTGACTATGGCGTTTCCGGTTCAGTTTCATCATATTATTCTAATTCATCTCTGAAGTACTCTACTCTATCTTTCCGGTTCGGTTTCATCATGTTATTCTAATTCATCTCTGAAGTACTCTACTCTATCCCTCCGGTTCGGTTTCATCATGTTATTCTAATTCATCTCTGAAGTACTCTACTCTATCCTTCCGGTTCGGTTTCATCATATTATTCTAATTCACCTCTGAAGTACTCTATTCTATCCTTCCGGTTCGGTTTCATCATATTACTCTAATTCATCTCTAAAGTACTCTACTCTATCGTTCTGGTTCGGTTTCATCATATTATTCTAATTCATCTCTGAAGTACTCTACTCTATCCTTCCGGTTCGGTTTCATCATATTATTCTAATTCACCTCTGAAGTACTCTATTCTATCCTTCCGGTTCGGTTTCATCATATTACTCTAATTCATCTCTAAAGTACTCTACTCTATCCTGGAATTTTTACGCGCAGCTATGAAACTACACAAATACTCTGTAGTGAATTTTCCTGCAGCTTCTCTGTATAATAAATTTTGCTGCCAAAAATAAATGGCAAAACGCATTCACATTAGTGTTCGAGGTTAAAACCAAATTTTATACTAGAAAAGGATCCGTTATTGACAGCATCCTATCTTCCTATGATTCTACTGACAGCAAGAGAAAATTCTTTACACCTATATTTAATTCATCATTAACAACTTAAAAGCCTGTTTTACGCTGTTTTAACCGAGAGTTTTGAGTTTCCGGAGACAGGAAAGAGCGGCAATATCTGTTTTTTTAAATACGAAAGTTTTAGTGAAAATTTAG
>BGPR01046962.1:0-11908 GCA_013235015.1 Araneus ventricosus
CATACAGATTCGTGTTTCCCATTGGTTATTTTCCAGGCAATTCACCTTTACAAAACACTAAATAGAAAAATTTAATTTATATGGTTATGATAAAAATATTCCTGTGCAGGAATTATTTGAAAAAAATTATTACGAAAGTGTAATTTCATCATTGTGTTGAAACATTACGACGTACATTGAAATGCAAGTTTGAAGGTTTTCTGTCTCGATGGTTTATTTTATTCTGCATCTACTTCATTTTTATACCAATATATTATTCTACAAATCTTTAATTTCATGAAATAAGTGCCGTCGCAAAATTTGAGAATTTTTTAAGTAAAATTTTATATTGATGCTTAATATTTCAGGAATCAATGTAGAAAAAAATAATACATTTTTTATTGGAAAAATTCAGAAATTTTTAACATTACCAGAACTCCAAATTTCAAGTTAATGAAACAATAAAAATGTAATATACAACACTTTTTATTTTGATCTATAAAATTAATTAAATCCATGATATTGACAGAAGAAGTTAAAACTTTCAGTTTGAAGAAATATTTTTAAAAAGAGAAAAAAACAGATTAGAAAAAAATAAACAAAAATGCGGAATATAACTTTTCAGAGATGAAAAAAATGCAGAATATAAATACCTGTAGTATCTCTCTTCAAACTAAGTATCATCCAAATCAGTTAGTAGTTAATAAAATACATGAAAAAATTTGAAAAGGCAAGAATTATGAAGCTGAAATCATTTAAGATATTTGACTAAGTATGCGAGTCCGTTTTGAACCCAAGTTCATCTTTTTTTCCGGCGGGTGGTTGATGATTTGTAAGGTTTGGTAATTTGAAATGGGACTGTTTTGTAATCAGGTTTCTTATTCTATATTTTTGTGATGTTATTAATCAAGATAAAAATATATGAAACTTTTTGGCAAATACTTCTGAATTTAATGACTTACCACACTTGTTTCATTACTTTATTTGCTTTAACTTACACTACGACCGTCACGCATGCTGAACGCAAAAACTAAATATAAGAAAATGTTTCAAATCCACCGCGCAGATTTTACTGTGCAGTTTTTAAGGGCTTAAATTATTTGCATTTTACATCCATATATACTTAAGTACGTGCTTCCCAAGAAAACAGACCGCAAGAAAAGAATTCACATCATCTCATAAAAGTTTAACTACATTTAAATACCATCATCTTCCTCCACCAGAGTTATAAAAATCAGAGGCAGTAAACAGCTACATTCTAAATTTTTAATAAGGAACCGTCTGCCACTTTTATGAAAATAAACGTACATCTCAGCATTAAAACAAAAAAATAACCCTTAAAATGAGATTGTCTTGTTCCCCATGAAAACGTTTTCCCACGGAAACGCATTCATTTAATAAGAGATGCTACCAAAGCAGCAATTCGTTCGAATGAACTGGTTTCATTCTCCTAACAACGCAAAAAGAAGTGGTAAAAAAAAGACTCGCATCTTTCTTGGAAAAGATAAATCCCAATTTGCTCCCAGGAAATCTCGTTTTGTCTTCAAATTGCTTTTTTGTTGTTGTTGAGAGAGAACTTTAAAAGTGAGCTAAGTTTCGGTTATTAAGAGTAAAAATGCTTCGTAAATTTCGACTTTTTCATATAAAATGTTTAAGATATCTTCATTTCAAAAAAAAGGTCATGATTATTTGTAGAATGTGTGGAATTGAAATCAAATTTAAGCAAGCAAAAATAGATGGTTTTCCTCTGGTTCAGTTTTATATATTTTGGAGTTTAACTTATTCATTTAGAAATACTATGGGAGTTTGAGGAGAATGGATTTAGGTTAAATTATTTTCTTTAAGGAAATTCGGACTCTTTTATAGATCTAAGTTGCTGCGATGCAACTAATCCAACCGGATTTAAGTTTCGAAATTTCATTGAAAAACTTCTTTTAAAATATTCAACGCCATAATAAAATGTGCTCAGTTTTTCTCTTTGGAATTTTAGAAGTGTATACACTGTAAATCTAAAATTAATCTTAATTGGTTATTGTTTAGATTCTATCCAGTTTATTTAACTGAAACTCGCTACGTTCATGAAACAACATGTTATAAATTATCAAGCATGAGCTTAGATTAACTATCATTAATTATTACATCTACTAAACTTCTAGCATAAGCAATTGTTTAATGTTAGTTATAAAATTATAACAAATTTATCTTTAATATTCTTCTTCTTGCATATCTTCCCTTTTTGATAAACTTTAATATTTATAATTTATAATTTTAATCCTAATTAATCCTAGTTTTAATACTAATTTAATATTTAAAATTTTAATTCTAAACATCAGCATTGTGCAATTAAAATTTCTTTATCTCTTTCATTTAAGTGTATCATATGTGGGGTTCCGGCCACACAGTGAAGAATGTCGTCTGGAGCCGTAGTTTAGAACCAACGATTGGCAACGCTCTACGCGCAGACGTCACGTGACACGACGGATCTGTTCTCTTGCTAGCAACAGAACCGAGCCCGCCTTTGCGAAGAACAGACTGTGTGCCATTGAGCGCGATGTCTGTACCAGAATTGCCTGCGATGTAACTTAATTTGTTGTACAGGCAGCAACGCCCTCCTAAAATTCTTTACTTCTATCTTCTTTATTTTATGTTGTGCCGTCTTGATATTTGTTTCGTCCGCCAAACCAGTGAGTTTAATCTGCCTATCAACTCACAACAAACCATAACCATTGATAAAAGTTACATCTCGTTATCAGCTGTCTGTGAAACAGGATGGGTGAACTCCATTTTCGCCTTCATCCCTTTCTGGTGGACCGAATCTTCACTGTAATATGTATACGATACTGTATTGAATGTTACACGATTCTCCAGCACTGATTTTCAAACATAGTTTTCGTATTAATTGCAAATTTTTCGCATTTTACGAAATGTTCCTTAACTTCTGTATGCCAGTGTATATCACTGTTTATGTTACGGTTAGTGAGGTAAATAAGTTATTATATATAATCCCCGCGTTGATATATAATTCATTGACCATAACATTTATAAATTAATCAAGAAATGAATTGAGAATTCATTATGAATTCTGTTATAGTTGAAGAAATAGCCATCCAATGCTGAATTCTTAATTATTTCCAAAGGCATCTCATAAAATAATAATCTCAGTTTTTTGACACTGTTAAACTCAAGTTACTCATCTGCATAAAATGTAACAATGTATTGCTGCAATTTAACTTCACACTGAAAGTTCAGATAGATTCGGTGTTAGATATTATAATCACACCATTTTCAAATATAGGTTATTTCCAACTATCAATTACTAAGATTTATGGAAATACTGAAAAACATTCGAAAATCCACTATTTTCGAAGAAATGTATAAAATAGGTCCCGAAAGATAAAATTTATGGATTCTTTTGTATGAAAGTTGGAATTTCAATTATTTTTCTTTTGTTTGTCTAAGTTTCTTTTTCAATCTCATTTTGATATTACGTTTCTCATTTTTAAATCGTGAGAGAAACTGAATTTCAAATTTCCGTTCTGAAAGAATGAAATGTGTTCCCATTGATTTATGAAACTTGTCTTCACTCCTGTCACAAGGACACGTTGAAGTTCTTTATTGAGATGGTTAGTAACGTTAATTTTATAAAAAAAATAAATATGAAGATTGATGGGTTGAGTTAACTTTGAACTACAGAAAATTCGACTCTAAACGATGGGTTTTTTTTCAATCATCTATTTCTGTTGTTATAGTTATCTTCAAAAAAGTCGCAGTTTCTTGAATATCTTTTTCCACAATCTTTACCCGAAGATTTGAAAAATATCAGTTCAATGACAGTTTTTACAAATGATTTGATTATAACATGCAGAGTTTTCATTCGAATTGTACGAAACTTACAGAATACTTAACAATACGTGAAAGAAACGTATTAAAATTTGAGTTAAAAAATTGGAATATTAAGGGAAATATGAGCTTTTGTAGTAAATAATGTTTTACTACGCATATGCGAAATGCAATTCGATACACTGTCAACAGATGATGCCATCACACACTACTCAAAATAAAACATAAGAAAGGCGCAGTTCGAGTCCGCGCCGTACACTTTTCGTGGGAACGTCGGGATATAATCATAAAGTATTTCGTATTAATATGTAATTTAATTATCAATCTCTTTAATATAATATTTTCACACAGTAGTATAATGGTTACAGAATAGATAAATCACTAGCTACCACAGACCTTTGATACATGAGATAACTCGTGATTTATCTATTCTCTAACCATTATACTACTCTGTGTAAATATTATATTAAAGAGATTGACAATTAAATTACATATTAGTACGAAACACTTGTTTTATGATTTTTCCCGAAGTTTTCATGAAAAATCTACGGCGCGGACCCGAACTACGCCTTTCTTTTTTTCTTTTTTTTCAAAATAAACATTTCTATAAATTCTAGTATATTACTCTCTTAAGTTGAATGTGCTTACATAGCAAAAATATGCCTTCAGATTAAAATTTATATTTTTCAGGCTGTCCAGTGTTTAGAAATTGCTCAAAATGACAGAGTTTTAGCTTTTATATTACGTAAAAAACGTATTTTGTGTTCGCTCATCTTATCACGAATCGCTGATCTGCATTTTCATGGAATTGTAGTACATATGACTATCGAGTTCCTTTTCTAATAATCCCGCACTGCTTGTTTTTATTAAAAATGAAATGAATTCAAGCAATTGTTCCGTGTTTTGTATAAAAGAAGCACTTCAAAACACAATGGATTGTACAATAGTTAAAATTGTATCAATATTCTTTAAAATTATGCTCTCTAGAATTTTCCTGTGGAGTTGAATATTCAGGAAATAAAAGATTTGTGACTTTTTTTCAATTGCAAAATCCAATTTTTTTCCTCCCAATTTCATTTCTAACATCAACATTCACCCAATTTCATTCAACACACTTCCCAATTTCAAGTTTTGGTTAGGCTTCCAGATAACTGAGAAATATCTCACTGAACCTTTTCTAACACTGCTCTTACACAGCGTAAATTACTATTACAGAAAATATATACCAGTAAATATAAATGCAAGCTCTTATCTGTACGGAGAACATAAATAAATTAGGTATCAGGAAAAAGGAGTGAGAATCGTGACAATTTTCTGTTGGTTTGTGCTCTCTAAGGAAGAAAAAGCTTTGTTTTGGCATTTATATTACTCCTGTTATTAATGGAGGAAATGCATGATATATCTTCGGAAGATTTCCTTTTTAACGTATTATACAGATATTTCTTTTAAAAATTCAAGAAGATAACACTTGAATTGTAGTTAAGACTTATGTGTCTATATTCTTGTATATAAAACTTATTTACTTGGAGCGCCTTTGTAATTAAAGGCTAAGAAAAAATATCCAGACGAAAATTGTATGCCCACCTAAATCGAACATACATATTACACTTAAACCGGGCCATTGAAACCTCTGAAAATGGATAATTATTCCTAGTTAAACTCCAGCATATGTAGAATGCATGCTTTAATGAATTGCAATAATAAAGTAGATTCACTCTTTAAATTATCTAAACACAATATGCGTTTATTGATGAAATTTTTGATTATTAAGAAAAGTCGTCAGATTTGCTTTTTTCTTTCAGATTAAGAAAAAAGCAGAGTCAAATACGGGAAAACTCGATTTAGCTAGTTAGTCATGCATCTTTTAAAATATGTATGGGCAGCTAAATTTCCTAATTAAATTATGTTGCCATTTTTTATTCATTCTCGTTTCTCAAACATAGGTACGAAAGGTTGTTGTAATGTCATTTATGTAAACAATTTAAAATGTAGAATGGAATGAAACCTGATTGAAATAATCATTACTGTTCGCTTCTTTAGCCCTTCGACCCGACTTCTACATGATTAAAATTTAATAATAATAATACAATTTAATTAATTAATTTCTTTAATAATTTAATGAAAAGAAGTTTAATTTAATGTTGACATACTGAAAGAATTATTCTCTGGGTTTAAAGTTTTTCACTTTTCTCGTTTCTTTGAAACCTCCTGTGACAATATGTCCCAATCGTATAGTCAACTGGGACTATTCCAGTAAAACATCTGTAAAACTCTCTTTCCTGCCATAATATTAGCATGTCAGGGAAACAACTGTACAGCTTCGTAACCCTAATCTTGTTACGAAGACAACAAAACATAAGTCCGCCGTTTGCAATCTGAGAGTGTTTCCTCCAAGTTTTTTATCTTTAATGAAATTTATTCCGTAATTCCTTAAGAACAGAGAAAACTTAAAAGCCCATGAAAAAGTGGGATTTATTTACCAATAGGTTACAGTCGACAGGGACAATTCCAGTAAACCATTTGTAAAACTATCTTTAATGCCATAACATTAGCATGTCAGGGAAACAACTTTACAGCTTCGCAACAATAATCTTGTTACGAAGACAGCAAAACATAAGTCCGCCATTTGCAATCCGAGAGTGTTTCCTTCAAGTTTCGTTATCTTTAATTAAATTTATTCCGTAATTCCTTAATTACAGTGAAAACTTAAAAGCCCATGAAAAAGTGGGATTTATTTACCAATAGGGTACAGTCGACTGGGACTATTCCAGTAAAACATCTGTAAAACTATCTTTCCTGACATAATATTTGCATGTCAGAGAAACACATTTACAGCTTCTTGTTGCGAATAGAACAAAACTCAAGTCCGCCATTTGCAATCTGAGGGTGTTTCCAAGTTTCTTTAATCATAAATTTATTCCCTAATTACTTAAGAACACCGAAAACATAAAAAACAATGTAAAAAGGAAATTTATTTAACATTAGGGAATGAAGTCTAATCTCCGGAACTTATAGGGCCCGGAAAAAGGGCAAAATTCAGCCTGAAAAGAAACGGTCAACTGTTCTCAGGTTTAGTTTGAGATTTCAAATCGGTGTCAAAAACAAATATACCACCTGTATATTTAATTATAAGACCAAAAAACTGAATGTTTCCACACATTTCGAAATAAATTGTGGGTTCCTCGAAAATCGGACAACTAAATTTGGACAAAAAAAAATGGAAACTCGGACTTAAATTTGGATAGAATTCTAGTTAAAAAATCTTTCATATAAATTAAACCTAGCTCTGTTATCCATTTACTTAGAAATATAACTTTTTTCTATTAATTTATCATATTTTATAGGTGTATATTTTATTATTGAACTGATGCGGAACATGTTTCATTGTTTATCTTAATATTTTATTGAATCATGCTTTTGTCATTTTCTTAAAGTATCTCGCCTAAAATGAAAATAAGGTATCTAAAGTCTTTGGAAATATTGTCAAGATAAAATAAAATGCATGCAAAAAAATGGGATATAAGGTTAATACAAAAAACAAAAGTACGTTTCCATCGTACTTTATTGGATCTACTTTTAAATGTGCGCCTTTTGTAAAAAAGGTTTCATTCATCATACTTCCTATGTTTAACGAGACTTTTATGCTCTAAATGCTGCAACCATTATCGGACAACCCGAGGGTTTTAAAATCTATTAAAAGACTGACTTCATTTCAATTATCATTTGGAAAGAAGAACGAAAAGAACTCTTTTATGCAAATTCTTCCCTTCTTTTCATTAAGAACTTTATAATATCCTAACGGTTTATAATCGATTTTTTCCGTCTCTTATTGTTTAAAGAAAATCTTTTCTTACTGCTGGAAGCAATTCTGCCAGAACTTCCGAGAAATCAATGCTCCTAATTTATTGGCAGAAATTTCATATTAAATAAGTTATAAAAATAGATGCAGAATAGTCTAAAATAGATTTTGTAGATTTATGGTTTGTTGTTAAATTTCATCAACAGTTTTCGTTGAGTTTCATGACAACACATCTTTCAAAAACCGATTTCGGATTAATAAACAAGACATTGTCGGTTTTAACTTCCTTCATTTTTATTTTCATTTTATTAAATTCTATGTGTAACAAAGTATTACGGCGTTTTCCCTTATTATTATTTGTTTATAATTAATTAAAAATTAAGTCTGACTATTTATATTATTTCAGGTAATAATTTTTTGTTATTAAACATGTCACAAATTTCTATTGAATATGCCTTAATGGTCCTTTTCTCAAGTCTTTTAAAGGTCAGATTTGATACATGGCAATTTATCCTACAAAACACTTAGTATAATGATGAATTAATTATAGTGCTAACATATTATTATTTGATTGCTATTTGACGGTAATCCATTGATTCGATATGTGTCAAATATATATTTCTCTAGGCATTTAACTTTTAGCTTATAATAATTTTTAAGGCAGTTTTAAGTTTTGTGCTACATCATTTATTTAATTTTGCTTATAATGATTTGATTTGTTGTGTTTTAATGGCGCAAGAAGCAGGTTTAGCTAAACTGCGCGAAACGCCTCCTTTATCTTAAACATGTTATTAAATTTAAAGAGAGAATAACCGAATTCATTTATACAGCGTAAACTGTATTAATTAAAGGGCAAGCCTTTTAAAATGTATGATGTTTATCCCGCTTGCTAAACTTTTAAAGAAACTCCTCTTAACAAAATCTCAATATAAAGCTATTAGATTCCAGACAAAACATTAAACATGCATTCTGTATTCGCATTTAGTTTACAGGGTGACTTTTAATTAACCTACAACTTTTAACTGAAATAACTTCTCAGAGTCTCACTAAATGGCGCCACGAATGCATGTAGTGGCAGAGGGCGCAAAAGGAATTTGTTTCGTATCAGTTCTACCCCATTTTGAAAATGTCTCCCAAATTGTCATATTCAACCGAAGATCGTATATTTATTGTTAAAAATGGATATTTAGGTGGCGAAAATGCCACACCATAGAACAGATAGTGTGTTTGACACCATTTGGACCCCGAGTTATCGCCTATCAATACCCAAAGGTTATCCTGGTGCATTGCATTGGCCACTTTATACACCAGATCTTAATCCATGTGATTTCCTTCTTTGGGGTCATATGAAAGATTTGGTGTACAAGAAAAAGCCGATAGGTCTTACTAGCCTCAAAAGGTCCATAAGTGACTCATTTGCAAGCATTAGAATTTCAAATAATGACGAGCTGTATTACCATCATAAGGCATTTCGAATGCCGCTCATTCATTACGAGATATTCAAATGTATGCGAGTTTTGATGATGGGGCAAACAATGAATGAAAATAAATCGTTTAAAATTTTAAGAAAAATAGCACAAGAAAGTTTTTAAAAATAATTTGCCACATGAAAATTTAAACAACTACTTGATAAGATCAGTTTCATTCTGAATACTTCATTATGAGAAATCCCTACTACCTAATGGTAATTAATAGTCATTACGCATATTCTTTATCTACCTCTTTTATCCGATCTGCATAATTCTGCATTTTCTGAATCTCGGTTATCGTAATTCAAAAAGAGAAAAGGCTCAAGAACGTCTTTGAAAGTATGCTGGAAATCCCTGTATAAAGCTGG
This sequence comes from Araneus ventricosus, assembly GCA_013235015.1. Lineage (NCBI taxonomy): Eukaryota > Metazoa > Arthropoda > Arachnida > Araneae > Araneidae > Araneus > Araneus ventricosus. The sequence continues at coordinate 9,456 of BGPR01046962.1, forward strand.
GAAGGAAGTCTTAATCCTTATTGGGCTCATAGTGAACTAAAGCATATATTAGTGGATTTAAGCATCGCATGTGCCTAAGCGCAGCAGACTGATTACAGATTTATACAATAGGTAGATTCTGCTATCGAAATTGCTTTGGGAATATTGGCATCTTTGAAAACAGCATATAAGAGTGTGCTATAGCAAATGACTAGAATATTGCTTCGTGATTATAAATGCACAGTGGTTTGCTGAAGATTTCTTTTGATGAGCTTAGAAAAATTAAAAACTTCATTTTATCTTGATGAGGATAGAAAATGCTAATGATTTCAGGCTTAAATGAGCTTTCGTTGCTATCATTAACCACAAAATTAATCCTGAAGTATTTGCATAATGGAACATTTGTAATTAGATAGATAAAGACATAAGACTTTAAAGTCATGGCCTTTATTGGATATACCTGTACTAGTGGGAGATATTGTGTTAACAAACTGTATGTTCGTCAATTAAATGAAATACATTTTGTAAGATCATCATAATTAATAAAAGTTTGAAAAAAGATATTAACGTTGATTATTTATGTATAAAATCTTTCGTATTTTACTTCAGCTGGTTTAAATACAACCTTAAAATGGAAAATCCTCATTTTCCATCCGAAATAAACGACCTTTTCGACTCAAAAAATCTTTAAAACAAAAATTTAAACGTCCTCAGATTTCTGCCACCATACATCTCCCTCGTACTTTAAAAATGATCCTTTACGTTTCAGAATACTTTTCAATCCAGTAGCTGCAACAAAGCATGGAATGACTCCTTCCTTCTGCACTCGTGAAGATTATTCCATGAAAAAATAAAATCCAAATCCATGAATGTTCCTTCCATATATACTTATCATTCTTCAGAGAGAGTGTTGAATCAGACAGTACACAGACTTTTAAGTGTCTCATAGCACATAAAGGCATTGGGAGTCAAGATATAACTTTCAGGGGATTTCTGAGTTTAAAGCTGTTCCACTGCTTCAGAAATAAGTGTCGTAAGCAAAGAGAAAACCTCATCTACGAAAGAGGTCCGATGTTTACATGCATGATAGAATGTTGGTGCAAGATTTTGTGGAGGAAAGTAACGGAGTAAATGTTTGTTTTTCATGGATGGTGAGAATATTTAACTACAGTAAACAGGGAGCAATGATTTTCTTAGAACTGCTTCATCTACAAGTTAGTCGGTTTTGAAAGATGTTTGTTAAAAATACTCTCTAAGGGTTGGTTGAGGCTGGAATAAAATTCTAAGAATTTAGTGATATTTTTAAAAATTTGTTTGCTCAAATTTTATCGTAGTCCAACCGATTGACAGCATCCGATTAACTTATTATTGGCTCTGCCATTAAATGAAAATATTTATACTTCAATGTGGTTGCAAATATTTTTCAAAGACAAATTTTCTGGCAATTTTTTTACATGTATGGTAATTGATTTTGTTTATTTTTATTTTATGGTTATAACCAATATATCTTTTTTTGATTTCAGAAAATTCGGAAAAATACGAGCAAATAATGAGAAAGCGTTTGCTGTGAATTTCCTCATTAAAAATTATTCTCTTTTTTAACATTTAAAAAATCGAAATTCCTTAAACATATCGTTTTAAAATTTATAATTTCAAAGAAATATTCATTAGTTTCATTCAAAACAGGAAAAGATAAAAGCAAGCAGCAATTTATTTGAAATCTTCCTCCCTTGACTCTTAACGATGGATCTATATTTCATGCTTATTTTATTATGACTATTTTCGTAATAGTTTTTCATTTGCATTTAACAAAATGCAGCATTCATTACTGTAAAATGTTATACAGAGGTTGTTCACACATTTTTAGACGATTTTTATGGTATCTACTGAACTATTTTACATTTTTTGTGTTTTAATTGCTCAGTTTGATTACCCTTATTCTTGGGTATCCTTCTACATCGTAACTTCCATGACAATAATGCTGTTGCAGTATCGGGAGAGGTATTTTGTCCCATTCCTCTTGAACAGCTTTCCACAAAGTCCACAAAGGGATGTATTTCAACGTTCGGATAATGTGCATTTTAAAATTCCAAAAGCGAGAAAATCCATGGAAGATGATACATCAGGAGATTTAATAGGAATATCACTGAAGGATACAGTGTAGTACCCGTTTGTGGTTCCATTTTCTGCAGGAAATTAGCAGTGGATTGTGATATGTGGCTGCTTGCTTTGACTTGATGCAGTGCTATTGATTGATGACATTTGTTGTTAAAGAGATGTTCTTTCGTATTTGAAGATTGGGAATAAAATATGTTCCTGATAGTATGTGGAGTTGATCCTAACATTTTTCTAAACTCTTTACTTTAATTTTGCTGTTATATGCAAAGGTTATAGGTACCGGAGGTGCAGGCGGCGTTATGTTATATGCAAAGCCATCAACAATCAAACATCCTTTAGAACACCCTTTAGATTTG
>BGPR01046963.1:0-11908 GCA_013235015.1 Araneus ventricosus
AGTGCCTAGCTGAAATCAACCTCCGTTATTTTTATGTCATGATTTGTTTTCGGTGTAATTTAAGGCTTATGTGGCGCATGAGTTAAATCTGTGGTTCATAGAATGATCATAAAATTGATTCTATGGAAAGAATATGTCGCCGTATATAATTGTAATCTCCATTTGATGGAAACCTGTTGAAAGTTTGAAAGGAAAAAAAAATTAGTGAAAGTTGTATGAAATTAATGTATATGAAATTAATTACACCAACAAAAAACTCCAGTGTAAATATTCAGATATTACGAGAAATTTTAAATTTAAGTAATGCACTATTTTAAGACAGTATAATTCAGATCTGTGCTTTATTATACAGGTCGTCATGAATTATCGAACTGAATTTTCAATAATTAATAAAAAAAATCTAATAATGTTACAACTGTTTTTTTTAAATGAGGAAGCAAATAAAAAGCTTTTTTTTCAGAAAGGTAGCGTACCATTAAGGCGTTTTAAATTTGCTACAGCGAGAGATTCCCATACTCAATGGCTACCGATCAGTAGAAGCTGATGAGCGCTTTCTGGTTTCCTTTTTTTGTTTTTCTTGAATATATCAAAAACTATTCAGTTTTCGAATTACAATTGATTTAAAAAAATTAAAGAGTGCAAAATTCCCTATGAATGCATTCTTTTATTTTTCTTCTAGATGTTGTAGTTTCGCAGACAATGGCTCTCAAAAATGTCAGATTTACAATAATTTACGACCACCTAGACCACCATAACGGCGTGTTATCTATCTGATAAAACGTTTTAAAATGCGCTCTCATTTAAAAATAACGGAGTTGTAACATTATTAGTTTTTAAAATTAATTTTTGAAATGGGTCCAATAATCTATGATCGCACTGTATTTTTGAGGAAAATATATACTCATATTCATTACCTGAGTATTACTATTTTATATCTTTGTTTGACTCGCATATTGTTTCTTTATAATCATTATCTGATAACTAACTACAACCCCAAACCGATTTGTCATTAAATTAAATTTTAAAATGTTAATATCGGAAACAGATATTTTCAAGATATATCCTAATCTATATTTGTAGAAATTGCTTTACATATATAAAGGTATGTGTATATCAGAGAACTGATTATGATATATGTAAGTACTAGCCGCCTTCGGGTTCGCACGTTTAAATTAGCTTTTATTTTTGTATTTAATATTAATTATAGCATTCCCTGTCGCGGTTTCGGCCGCGATAACTCAGGAAAGATGAACAAAAAAAGTGAATATTTTATTTATATTTGGCAGATAACAAAATTTATAAATACGTAAATTTTAAAATGCCAGCGATACAATGTAAATTATGAAAGTGTCAATTGATCCCTATATCAATATATTGAATAGAAGCTGGCATGCATTTTCAAACATCTAAACAACTCTTCCCTTAAAATATTCGGAAATTTCGTCAATTATACAGAATAAAATTACAATTAGAAAAATATGAAACACATTCACAGACATTTTAAAATTCAGAGCAAATGCACATACATTCTAATTTTTAATAACAAAAGTTTAACAGTAACTTTTTCTTAAATTGGCAATAACGAAAAAAGGAATCTAAATTGAGAGGAAATTTCTGTACAAAAATCCATTGTTATTGTTTAATGCTAAGAGAATTCACTTCATAATAAATTCTACATGACTTAAAGAAGAATGTTAAATGAGTTGAAAAGTTTTGCAAGAATTCATTGACAGAGCACCATTTTCGAATATTGAATGGTTTATGATTAAAAATATCATACATTTTTTTTGCTTGCATCAAATTTCTTGCATTACGATTCATAGATAATGCCTGTTTGCATTCAAAACTAAATGACCTTTAAAATTTAGAAAAATCCCAAATGAACTCTCTGTCAAAACCATTCACCCCAGATAGGACATTCTTTTTAATGAAAAATACTTCTTTTAAAATACTGTAGAATGGCTCAGCGTGGCTGTGAAAGGTCAAATTCCTTTTACAATTGAAAATAAAACTAATTTAAGAGTAGCAATTGACAAAGTTTCGAAAGGTAGTAAATATTCGAATGAAATATTAAGACAAGAACTAGAAATTCTTTGTTTTAATTTATTTGTTTCGATTCTGAAAGATAAACTACAGCTACATTTGAAATGAAAAATTGCTTTAATTCTATTTCTTGCAGGTGAAAGAGAAATGTGCCAATGAAATCCATCGCTTTGAGGAAGGAAAAGAACTGCATTTTTACTGATTTTATTTACTTACTTTTTAAAGTCTGGAAAATGATGATGTCTGAAATAAAGAATTGTTTTGGAAGAAGAAGAGGGAAAACTGAACGTTTTCCTTCTAGAATCAGTTGACTGATAATGCAAATGTGATTATTTCAAAAAAAAAAAAACCTTTGATGAATGATGCTTAAGCTATGAAAATGTGATATGTAAATGAGTTTATCGGAGTACGTTTAATGTCGTTTCTGTACAAACATTTTGAAAAATAAACTCATTTGTTTCCCAGAACAGATACGTGTTTATTCATTTAAAAGTCAACTCCTATGACATTTTACTCGATAGCGTATTTTCAGGCAGTAAGTTAATTATTTCGTTTGTAATAACGACAATGTATTCCACGATGAAAGAAAAAGAAATTGTGCATTATTTAAAGGAATTTTATTAAATTACACTGCTTTTAATCTCAGAGTATTCATTTGAATATTTAACCTAATGATAACATGGCAGCAGCAACACCAACCTCTCCCTCTCGTGCCCGGCTACCAACTAGTGAAGTCTGTAGCGGTTTAATAACATGGGATATTTGAGAAACATTGAAGAGTTTTTTGCTTTAACTACAGAATTTGCTTGAGCTAATTTTTCAATAGTTGTATATGCTCACGTAAAAGACAAAAAAAATCATCAGAAATTTTGATAAAAATTAGAATGATATTTAAATATAAAAGCTAATTTTGACGTTAAATTTTTAACAAAAATTAATTGTTAATATTCCTTAAATGCTTAATTCAATTTGGTGCATTAAAAACCTCTTTACTTCCGGTTAAATGTGAATTGAGTAATTTTTTCTACGAATTAATCTTTAAATAACTCTGAAGTCCAGAGAAAAAAATTCAAAATCAAAGGTACCTCTAGTGATACATTGCTACATGGTGTTAAGTATACACCTGATTCTTAAATACTATATATATTTGAATGGGAATAATTTCAATTTCCTTGATATTGTGATATTCGTACAAAAATATTTAGTTATTTCTACAGTTTTCTTTCTAAAATGTAGTGTGGCAATACGATATTTGTCTTACGAGCGTTGCCTAGCAACGCCGAAAAAAAAATGTTAGTTTTTAAGATTTAAAAGGATTGGAATTGTAGAGAGACTGAAATGTAACAACTGATGTATATAGTCAGCGAATGAATGGTATTTTGGTGAAAATTATATTAACATAAAAGTGTTTTTTTTATAAAAAAAAAAGTCTGTTAATTCATCCTGCAATACACTACAGACTTTTAATTGGAGGTTCCACCGAGATCATTGGTAAATTGGAGTGTTTTTCTTTACGAATTCAAAAAGCTGGTCTCCATTGCCAATTGAGTTGCTGGTGTTCTTTAAAGAGACTTTCATGTCGCTAATTAGTTGAAGTTCTTCACGCCTTTTACTCCTCTTCTGATGACGTTTCCTATGCCCATTGCTGGAGAAAGTTTATTTTCTGGAGAAAACCAAAGCTAAATATTGATGTTTTTCAAAAGAAGCGCCATTTTAGATGCGGATTCTTCTAATGCTACTGTGATAATTGAATTGCGCCCAAGCAAGGAACTGGAGAACAAGATTGCAGCTACTATTTGGTGAACATTTTGAACTTTTTATCATATATTTATTGAATTTTATTATTTCATTTATGTTGCATATTTTATCATGATGCAAGTTGGTAAGCCAGAGTATTCGTCGCCAAAACCGTTAGGCTTAAAGTTACAATTACTATTTATGAGAGGTGAAATTTAAAAGTTAGTTATCATGTTTTATTGTTATTTATATTAATTTTTTTTTGCCTATACCGTTAGAAGTTGATATTTACAAGCCATCCCGGCATTTAAAATAAAGTCTCTCTTGTGTTGCCAAACTGGTACCTTATGTTTTTATAATTCTCGCTAACTAGGCGTGTGGATAGATAGTAACTTCAATCTGACGTGCGCCATTTAAGTATATTGCCAAACTGGCATAAGTCTGTCATACTTCTCGCCAACCAGGCCTGTGAACACTGTGTACACTGTGGCACTGTAACTTGTGTAGCGTCAAACTGACGTGTAAAATTTTACTGTATTGCCAAACTGGCAATGGTATAATTGTGGTGCTCGCCATCCAAGTGTGCTGATATATAGTCATAACGTCAAACTGGCGTGAGTAATTTAAATATATTGCCAAACTGGCAAAGATTTGTTAAAGTGAATTTTGAATTTGACGGAGAGATTGACACTTGAATTTTTGATTTTCTTCGACTTTGAAAGGTGCATTCTGTGATAACTTTTTGTGTTATTTATGTTTGTATTTTGTTAATAATTGATATATGACTTACTTTTAAGTTATTTTGAGTTATTTAAGTTTTCATTTGTATAAGTATCTTTGTGTCTTGTTTATTAAAGAAGCTTACGAGAAAACAAAGAGTAAGTATAATTAAAGTTCATGTGTTCAAATAAATACGAAGATATTGCTTGAAGAATTGATAAGTAAGTTTATTACAACTGTATTGATTGATATAATTACGTTTCGTTAGATTGAATTATATTTTACAGTCCATTGAAAGTAATTTATCCAGCATGGCATACTTAGCTAAGACTAGGAAGGAGGATTTATTGTTATTGGCAGAAGAATTGGGTTTAACTGTAAAAAAGAATTAAAAGTTAAACAGTTGCTTAAATTGATTACTGAAAGTCCAAGTTATGATGCGGAATTTACGCGCGAATTACTTGGTTCTATTAAGGAAGAGCGGAAGAAAAAAAGAAGAAAGTGAAAAAGAAGAGCGAGAAAAAGAACGTGAAAAATAAGCGCTGGAAGAATGTGAACGAGAGCGAGAAGATCGTGAACGAGAAAGAGAAGAACGTGAAAGAGAAAGAGCTTTTGAATTACGAAAACTTGAATTGGAAGCGAGAACTGCAAGGGCACAGCCCGTTGAATCTATGCAGATACCGGATCGACCTGCTAAAATCAGAATGCACGATGTAATGCCACGTTTTAATCCTAAAGAAGATGACGTAAGCTTATTTCTGGTGTTATTTGAGCGTCAAGCTAAAATTATGAATATAGGTGCTGAAAATCAAGTGGTTCAACTTATTTCATTGCTACCTCCTGATATTTTTCAACTTATTGCTAGAGAACCAGGGGAGGATGCGAAGAAGTATGATTATGTAAAAGCTTTACTGCTACAATGATTTAAATTGAGTGCTGAAAAATTCCGACAACTATTTAATAAACACCAAAAGGCTTCTGAAAGTACTTGGTATGATTTTTATTATGAATTAAAGAACTACTTAGAAGGGTGGTTGAATGGGTTAAACATAAAAACCTTTGAACAGCTAAAAGATCTCATGTTGGTTGATCAAATTAAGAAGCGGACTTCCATGGATTTTAAAGAGCATTTTATGGATGAATGGACAACCATTATTTCACCCACTGAGATGGTTAAGAAAATTGAATATTTTGAAGATGTGAGAAAAATGATAAAACCCAAACTCTCTGTCACTCAAACTGAGAGAGCTAACAAAGGGCCATTTAAATCCCGCTATGAAAATTTTTCGAAAAAAATAGAGCATCCGTCTCATTCAAAGCATTCTGATAAATGGGATGATTATCGACACCAGAAAGATCACCGTCAAAGAGAAGACGCTCGACACAGAGACCGATTTCAAAATAAGAATCAAGTCAATTCTTTTGACAAGATATAGACCACGCTGTTTCGAGTGTGGATCATATGAGCACTTTAAACCTCAATGCCCTCGCTTAAAATCGAATGAAAAAATTATTTGCGTATCTTCGAACGATGACTTGTTAGAGACGTATACTATTATTGGTTTAGTTAATGGGTTTGAATTGCCTATTCTTCCGGACACTGGAGCAACAGTAGATGTTATTTCTCAAAAATTTGTAGATTATGCAAAAATGACTGGAGAACATGTTTGGGTAAAATATCTGTTAAATGACCATTTAGTGTGCCTACCTTTAGCGGAGGTTGAAATAAAATGTGAACTTGGTCATATAAAAACAAAGGCAGCTGTTTTCACAAATTAAACTGGAAGATATGTACTGGGTAACAAAACTGCTAATTTATTTATAGATAAGCCATTCCTTAAATTAAAGAAAATAAATGCTGTTATGACACGATCTCAAGCAAAAAGATCTAGTGAAGAAGTTCAAAACAAAGAAACCGAAATGGAGCAACCAGAAGAAATGACTCATTTTGAAATTGACGAAGAGATTTTGCCACAAGCTGATGAAGAATATAAGGAAATTAAGAAATTAGTTGAAACTGATTGTTAGGAATTTATTGAATTTCAACATCAAAGCAGAGATTTAGCTCCATTACTTAACGAAGCCAAAAATGAGAATTCTAGCAAACTAAATTATTTCAAAATAAAAGAAAACGGAATGTTGGTGAAAGGAAAATCGACAAAAATGAGAACGAAAGAGAGCTAATTGTTGTACCAGAAAAATATAGAGATCAAATTAAGGCATTATGTCATGATAGTACTTCCGGACATTTAGGCATTGTTAAAACTAAAGATAGATTAGCATGATACTTTTATTGGCCTAATTGTTATAAAGAAATCGAAGAGTATGTTAAAACATGTGATCTGTGTCAAAGAGTCTGAAAATTTAATGATGAAACAAAAGATCCTTTGACTTTAGTACCCATAATTTCAGAAGTATTTTCAAAAATAGACTTTGACGCATGTGGTCCTCTACCGACAACTCCCAATGGAAATATATATTTGATTACAGCTATTTGTTTAGCTTCAAAATATCCTGATGCTGTACCTGTTCCTAATATTGGATCAACGTCATTAATTGAAGCCATGATACAAATATTCAGTAGAATGGGCTTCCCGAAAGAAATGCAAACTTATCAAGGAACTTCATTTATGAACAATCTAGCCATTGAATTTGCAGAAAAATTTGGAATAAAAGTAACTAGAAGTTCAGTACACCATCCTCAAAGGAATCCCGTTGAAAGATTTCATCGAACTATTAAAAGAATTTTGAAAGTCTTATGCATAGAAGCGGCCCCCGAATGGGAAAGTCAAGTTCCCACAGCTCTATTTGCTCTAAGAACTATTAGACACGAAAGCACTGGATTTACACCTTCAAGATTAGTTTATGGTTGCAATCTTAGAACACCTGTAATATTATTATATGAATAGTGGATGAATCCTGAAGATGAAGGAAATAATGTTGTTGAATATGTTTTTCAATTGAAAAATCGGTTAAAAAGATGTAAAGGGCTGGCTTTGGATAAAATGCTAGAAATGCAAACTAAAAGAAAAGTGTGGTACGATCGCAAAACTATCAAAAGAGAATTCTCTAAAGGAGATTTAGTATTGGTTGTATCGACGAATAAGCCCAACAAATTAGCAGTTGAATGGAAAGGTCCTGGGAAGATCGAGAAGAAATTATCCGAAACTAATAATGTTGTGAGTTTTGAAGGAAAAAAAGATCATAATCAAGTTTACCATGTGAACATGTTAAAACCTTATCATAAGCAATCAGAATTGGTCAACTTAATGATCACAGAAGATAAATCTGATATGGAAGATATGGATGAGAACTTTCCAGCAATTGACTCTAAAAAAACCTTGTTCAATTTTGATGAAATTAACGAAGGCAGTTCCTTAAATGATAAACTAAATGAACAACAAATTACCTGCTGTTGAAATTTTCAAAGATATTCTCTAATAAACCCGGTAAAACGCATTTAGTGATGCATGATATTCAACTGATAGAGACTACGCCGATCCAATGTAAACCCTGCAGAATTTCACCTAGGCAAACTGAAATACTGAAAACAGAAATTGATAAAATGCTGAAACAATAAAAAAATAATTGAAATAGGAGATTCAGATTACACCTCTCCCATGATTTTAGTTGAAGTAGCCGGAAAAGATCCTAGACCTTGCATTGATTATATAAAGTTGAATAAGATAAAGAAAACACAATTCTTCCCATTTCCAGATATAGAGCAAAGAGTGGAAACTGTAGCAGCCGCAAAATACATATCTGTTTTAGATTTAACAAAAAGATACTGGCAAATACCGTTAACACCCAAAGAATAGCCACTTTCGTAACAAGTTTTGGAACATTTAGACCGCTACGTATGCCTTTTGGCCTTAAAAATGCACCATTTACATTCAGTAAAATGATGGCTGACATTCTTCATGAATGTGACCACTTTGCAATACCTTACTTAGATGATGTTGCAATATACTCAAACTCTTGTGAAGAACATCTTAGCCATCTGAATGCTGTCATGTCAAAAATAAAGGATGCTGGTTTAACCATTAAACCAATAACGTGGAAATTTGCTCAAGATAGAGTCAAGTACTTAGGACACATTGTAGGCCGAGGTATAAGAACGCCTAATGAAGTGAAAGTAACAGCAGTCCTAAATTTTCCCGTACCGACAACAAAAAGTCAAGTGAAAGCATTTCTAGGATTAGCAGGATATTATAATCATTATATTCCTAAGTTCTCTTCTATAGTTGCACCTTTAACAGAAACTTTGAAAGGTAATCTAAGGCAAGGAAAGATAAATTGGACAGAAGAATGCACAAGAGCCTTTAAAGAATTAAAGGACAAATTGTCGCAACAGCTAATACTATACGAACCTGATTTCAATAAAGAGTTTATACTACAAACTGATGCTGCAAACTCTGGTATGGGTGTAATTTTAGCTCAAAAGGATGATGATGACACAGAACATCCTGTGTTATACCTTAGCAAAAAGTTTTCAGAAAGTGAAAAAAAGTATTCTACTACAGAAAAAGAATGCGCTGCCATAATATTTGCTGTAAAGAAACTGCAATGTTATTTCGACTAAATTCCTCATCATGACGGACCATAACCCCTTAGTTTGGCTTAAAAATAATGTGAGTCTAAATCCACGACTTATGAGATGAGCTCTGGCATTACAGCCTTATAACTACACAGTAGTTCATCGAAGTGGTAAAAACCATAAAAATGTAGATGCATTAAGCCGCACACCTTGGCCTGATTAGCAACTTTTCTTATCTGTTTTGAAATTCATATATATTGTTTATACTCTGTAATCTTATTTTGTTTGTATATTTGATGCTTATCCGTATTACTCATTTTATGCATATGCAAATGTTTTGTTGAAAGACAAATATTGGTTTAAAAAATGTCATGAAGAGAAAGATATATAATTAATAGCCACAAAGACAAATCTTAACCAACTTTAATTTAAAAAGATTTTCAATTAAAATTTTTTGGAGGGGACGGATTGTGATATTCGTACAAAAATATTTAGTTGTTTCTAAAGTTTTCTTTCTAAAATGTAGTGTGGCAATACGATATTTGTCTTACGAGCGTTGCCTAGCAACGCCGAAAAAAAATGTTAATTTTTGAGATTTAAAAGGATTGGAATTGTAGAGAGACTGAAATGTAACAACTACTGTATATAGTCCATCGAATGAACGGTATTTTGGCGAAAATTATATTAAAATAAAGGTGTTTTTTATCAAAAAAGTCTGTTAATTCATCCTGCAATACACTACAATATTAACTAGCCTTAGGTGTATCTATAAAATAGTTCAAAAATATTATTACATTCAAAACCCAATGGCTCTGAAATGGAAGCTCACTACTTTTTTCGTTCCAATTGAAGAATGGAGTCAGATTAACTGTTTCCTCTAAGACTGCTTAGTTTATTATTATTATTATTAATCCGCCGGGAGGGAACCGACCAGATAAGGTTTACGGTTATACAAAATCCTCTCAGGGTAAAGATGAAATACAAAAGAAGAGGAAAAAATAAAACAACAAAATAATAAATGCAAAAAGTAAACTGAAACTGTCTGTAATGAAAGTCTTAATTGCTGGTAGATGTCAGAAAGTCTTTCTTAATCCATGATGATATCATGCTTCGTTCATGAAGGATCTTCATAATATTCATGAGTTGTGCCAGGGATCTTCTGTCTTGGACAAAAGTTTCACACCACGTCGAAAGGTTTTCAGCACTGGGCTACGTGAATGAAGGTTTTGTCATTGTGCAGAATGTTTCATAGTAGTTTGGATCCCTTTTAGCACCGCAAACGCATCGATCGTGTGAACATAAACCGAAGCTGTGAAGATAGGTCATGAACGGCCCATGTCCTGTGATGAATTGGTTGGTTCTTGAGTTGAATGAGGCTCTATTAATGTTGACTTGAGGTACGAAAAGGAAGGTTCGTCGACCCATTTCTGAAAGGTTCCATCTATCCTGCCAGATTTCAAGGGAACACTTTTAGATATTTTATAAGGCAAGATTTAGGGAGATCGATATTGATGTTGAGAGTACTGCCACTAGTGCCCTGTCTTGCCAACTGGTCAACAACCTCGTTCCCTAGTACCCCCAAATGTTCTTTAACCTAGGAGATTACGACTTCAGTTTTTAGGGAGCTCCAGATGTTGAGAATCTCCCAGACAATAGTTGAGTTTGGCTGGAGAGCCGCAAGACGATTGACTATCTGTATGAATAGTGCATTTTGCCAGGGACTCTTGTGATAACCAGCGCACGGCATCTCCAAATGTTGCTATCTCAGCCTCAAAAACACGTTATTATCAGGTAATTCGGCCCATCATTTGTGATGAATAAATCCATGGTGGGAGACACAGAAAGCAGAGGCAATTCCTTTATCAGTTTTTGAAACGTTGGTAAATATTTGAAATTAAGCTTTCTCTGTGCGCGAATTTTCTTTAAGAGAAATGGGAATTGATTTACGTGCAAGAAGAAGAAGACTGCGGGGTGTAACTTCGTAAAGGGGTTTCCCAGGATCTTCCAAAGTAGTGAGTTGAAACTCCAAAGGAGATGACATTAGTGAAAGCAGCTTCTCTTGCAATAACAAGGGCAACTGGATCAAGACCTGCGAGGGCAAATAAAGAATCACTAGACGTTGTTCGGTAGTCCCGATAAATCATGAGAATAAACATTCGCCGTGTAGTGTGCAGGGAGGAGAACTTTTTTCACGTTGGAGTTTCATTTAACTCCCCAGGCATACGAAAGAATCCTTTCTGTCACATATTTATACCAAATTCGGAGGATAGAATCACGAATACACGAGTTTTATTGGTGGATCTGGAAATTGGATTGCTTCGTTTTAAATCTTCTGACGTATTTCATGAGCAAAGGAGTTAAAAATGTATAAAGATTATGCCTTACCGCTCGGATTTCTGAAAGATCAGGCCATCGCAGCAATAATACGAAAACTGTAGCCTGTCACCTAATGGCCATAACCAGCCCTAGGACATATCCTTCCAATAGGAGGTATTCCCCATCATCCAAAATGAAATAAACACAACCACATGCCTGAGAGCCCACACAACCACATAATTATATGATGAAATCTCATCCACCACTCTTGGTGCGCCCCTCTAACGGGGAATAAAAAGATTAAATACAAACGAATTTCTATTCCAAGTTTGCATTTTTTTATTTTTTACGAATATAAAGCAATAATCCGTCCTTTGCAACTTCCAATACGAAATGAACATTCATAAAGACTATTTTTAAATGTGGCATTCATTTTTCAATTCTTTAATGTTGCAACTAGTAAAACAATTAGTGCAACTTTTTAAAATTCTATTGGTGACACATTTTGTTATGAACCATTTTCTTTGATTCATTTTTACTCATATATGGAGTCAC
>BGPR01046965.1:0-11908 GCA_013235015.1 Araneus ventricosus
CCGAATATTCGTTACATCCGTAATGAAAATTATATTTATTAAAGATGAATTTATTATTTAATGGACTCCACTGTACTTGAAAGAACGTTCAATTGACGCTTAAAGGGAATGCATTTATCGTTTCAGATTAAAAGGAAGCTTATTGTGAACGCTCCAGCAAGTATTTCAGTTCGACGATCATCAATGGGTTACAGGTGAGTGTTATTTCGCGTTTACTATCAAAAGTTTTTGCTAGCGATTTGCTTATTAATTTAGTTACCAGAGCCCGATTATCAATAGGCAACTGCTTAGAGGGCCCCGCAAATTTTGGAGAGGTAGTTTCATTTTTTTGGTATTTTTACGTTCATTTAAGAGCTGCTAATCAACAATATTGATACAAAAATCTTTCTGTGGGTGTATGGTGTAGATAGTCCAACACGCAGGATAATGGGGAATTAAGGTTTATTAACAAATATGCAGAAAAACGCGTAGCACAGGTAACGGGAACAATAAATCTTGTACAGATTATTAACGTAAACAGACAATTCACAGGTAATAACAGTAACAGCACTTTCGGATTTAGAAACACAGTCGGCAAATCACTAATAATGACAGTAACAGCACTTTCAAGAGCGTTCAGCTCGCCTGCTTTCCAGCACTGCAGACGAAACTCCAAAGTCAATCAACAACACTACCGTGATCCAAGCGCGGTCTTTTTATTCTCTTCTCTATCGGCCTCTATAGAAATATCGAAAAAGTAATAGCATTTTCGGGTATCTTCGATTTGTCGCCAAAATGGTCGCCAAGGTGGGGTCGAGGGCTCGCCGCTGTCCGTCACTTCATGCTCAATCTTTTAAAACTCCCTCCTCAACTATAAGGCTAGCGAGGCAGGAAAGCGACCTTACATTTTTGTAACAATATCATAAAAACCAAAAACATTTGGTTTTTAATTAAAAATTTGCAGTATAAAAGGTAAGTAATGGTTTTATAGAAAAAAAGTTCGATTTGATCTGTAGTAAGTATTGTTTGTTATGTATTTTTTAAAGAAACCAATGCATTCCGATGACCTTATTCACAGTGGCTTGTAATTGTTATCTTTCGAATGACTTCCAATCTTTATCGCTCTTTCTCATTTATGAAAGAAGGTTTTGATTCCCTTTTTTCTAACTGTGGCTAGTCTTTGTTGATGAAATAAATTACCGAATTTGGAAATCGAAAGTTGTATATAATTAGTATCAATTAGACACAAATTGGGTGGATACACTAAAATATCTTTAGATTTCTTAGTCTCGCATGGATATGAGTAAAAACCAACAAAATGTGTCTTCAAAATTTAATTCGACTGTCAAGAGATGAACTCGATAAATTCGGAACTACTAACCATAGCACCGGTATGAAAATTAATCGAAACCGTTAAAATATAACTTTACAAACTTTAACTACATTTATAATCGAATACGATTTAACATTTTAAATATATCAAGCTTAAAAACAATCAACTAGAAAAAATAGAATAAATTTTTAAAATAATCTTAACTTAAACTTTAAACTAAAACAAAAAAAAAACAGCCAAACATATTTTTATTTATAAACAATAAAATTTAAAGAGTAAAATTTAGATAAAATTAATACAAGTAGCGCGAAATTGCAGCAAAACAAAAAAAACAGAACAATAGAAATCAAGATCATACGAAGATAGCCAAAAAAAACTCAGTTAATCGAATAAAACTAAAAACAAACAAAGAATCCATTCTAGTTCACTTTTTCAAGGGCTAAGAACTATTTGACATAGGTTCAAAATAATAATTGGGAAATTTTTCTGTAAGAAGCTAGCATTATGCCAAACATAGCTTCTCGTAGCAGCCCGAAATTTCCCAAACAAAGGACAATGGAGATTTGTACATCAAAAAGCACATATTAAAAAGAAGAAATCTCCATACACAAATCTTCTTAGAGATTCACATAAAGAATTGTGTTTGGGGCCGGCTGTCTGCGGCTCCCTTAGTGCACAATTGCGGCTCTTAATGCAAAAAAATAAAACATTAAAATTAAAGAAATTCGTAACAATAGTTTAGAAGATCGGAAATTAACAAGTACATTAATGCTTAGGAACATAAATTTTGTTAAATGTCAAAAGCAGAATTTGATCCAATTTATCGAGAAATTCAGTTTTCATTGAGCATTCTGTTGCTATATTATTCTTTTTAAGTAATATTTTCAAATATATATATTATAAAATATTTGAAACCCCAGTATACTGTGTTTGACGAAAGAGAAGTAATACTTCCATAATTTTATAATTATGACTAATTGAAATTTGATAATAAATCATTTAATTGTATTTTATTACCAAACTTACTTTACTTTGATCAAATTAAAAATAAACTTATTTTATGACAAAAAAATGATTTAGCCTCAATTTTCAAACATATATATTTCATAATTCAAGTTGCTGATTTGCGGTTCTATAACTATCATTTTGTTAAATATAATTCAAAAAATAGTTGCCGACTTCTGTATACGTTAAGAAATTGGACCTCGAAATTCAAATCTTTTTAAACTCAAATGAGTCGCATAAATACATTTTTGAAATTGGGCTTTTAACTTTCACGAAAAAGCCAAAAAAGTATACCAGTGGTGTTCATAATTTCCTTATTTATATAGACCTTGTTCCTCTGCGTCTCTCGTCACTTCCATAGAACTCTGGAATTTGATCGAAACTTCCGACATTTTTTCATAACACTGAATGCAGGGAAGACATTCATAAACCATTTTTTTTCTTTTTTACTAAGGAAGCAAATATAATTTTTTAGATTTTAGTTGCTAAATTTAAATATTATCGCCAAATTTTTTTGCTCCATTTCACTTCAAAATTTTTGATTCTTTGAAATTTTAAATTTCCAGAACTAATTTTGATTATTAGAAGTGTTAGTATATTTTCAGGAGAATGCTTTTCTTTATACCTTAATCTTGATCGACATTTTTCGCAGTATCGTGACGGATTTTCAGAAACTTTATTCTTTAGTTGTCGCTTACTTTATTCAGGAAATTTGACCATATTTACGAGAATTATTATAAAATGAATATTTATAAAGTAAATGCCTGGTTTTGGGTTGCAGTTTTTAAAAATTCTAGTAGCTAATGCATTGTGCATTATTTATGTTTATTTAAAAGCTTTTTTTAAATCTTCCCAAATAAATGAATCGGTAGTTTCAAAAAGTACAAATGCAAAAACCGAAACGCACAAAACTTATATATTCTCATTATTTGTAAAATAGAAACGGAAACCAATAAATAAACCAATTATGTATGAAATCTTACTTAAAAATTTAGTTAAAAGAAAAACCTTACTATATATTTTCATTTCCCCCCGAAAAATCTTTTGTATTCGTCCACTATTTAAAACTGCTGATTTGAATGAAAATGAACGATCATTACAGTTAATGACTTTTAATCAATGTCGGCTGCAGTTAATTTCAAATTCAAACTGTTAAATAGCAATCTTGATTTAAAATGCGATAAGCAAAATGTGCTTTTTAACCACTTAACTTGATAATTTTCTTTGCTATCTACCAAGATAACCCCTCCTGTTTTGGAAAGGTGTTGTCGTTTTCATTCATCTCGGAAGGCATAGAATACTTGAAGTTAATAGATTCTACGCAATTTTTGTGTCAAATTATAAAGCTAATTAATGATTAAATTTTAGTTTTAAGACTAAAAATGCAATAATTCGATGCACGAGTATACTTAAGCACATCTTGAGGATTCATGCCACGTGAAATGGCCTTCGGAATGCAAATGGTTTAATGTATTGCTTGTGTGATTTGTGTATTTCTTGTATGGTTTGGAAATGAAATCTCTCCAATATACATTTATGCACCCGGAAATATTTTAATACATGTACTTAACCGTACATGCCCAGTGTTAGGGGAGTTCTTTCTCCCCTGACCAACAGTCTCGGTTCGGCCTCGGTCCCTCGTGGATGGCGGCATCTCGTGCGCTTTCGAGGATCCATTCCTCACGACCTCCTTCAGGAACGGGAAACGAATCCCTTGTGTTCCGCAGGCAACAGATTCGGTTCCTGCATCTCGGCTTACAAAAAGGAACGAGGTGAATATTTATTCCGTACAAGTGGAACGGATTTGAATGATACACTGTAACGTTCTTTTTTTCTTTTTCCTATAGTCTTGGGGAAGAATGGTGAAATAACATGGAACGGGGGGAGACATTTAAAGCTATCGTTTAACCAAAGGTTCTTAAAACTTTTACCTTACTTGACCCTTTTCTGGGACAGAAAACAAAGGACAGGAAGCCTTATTTGAGGACAAATGAAACAAATTTCGGTTTAAAATGAGTTCTTCAGCAAAATTTTAACGAAATGTTTCAAAGCAATATTTTCTCAACTATTTTTGTTTATTTATGTTGACGAATCTGTGCTATATATTGTAAACAAGTGAATGTTTTCTTTACGTCGAAAACTGTATTGCACCAATACAGCTTTCTTAACATTTTGCACCACATTGACCATTGTGTTCTAATGGCCCAAATTTTTGCACCACTATTCTCCTCGAGCCATTGAAGAATGCCGTGGGTCGATCCAGTTGAAAATTGGGGCCATTTTGTGGCCTCTTCACAAAATTCCACTTCATAAAAATGGCCCCTTCACAAAATTCCACTTCATAAAAATGGCCCCTTCACAATATTCAAATTCATAAAAATGGCCCCTTCACAATATTCAAATTCATAAAAATGGCCCCTTCACAAAACTCAAATTCACAAAAACGGGACCCACACAAACTCCAAATTCGTAAAAACGGCCCTTTTACAAAATTTCATTTTATAAAAATGATACCTTTCCCCAAAGCAAAAATGTGAATTATCAACGAATTTGAATTAGTTTCTAATTTCACTATTTTTGACCCCATTTACTTGCACACTTTCTAAAGCTCTTTTGCTAAAGGTTTACCAGAATGCAATGAATATATAAATTCCAAGCATGTTTTTCTTGGCTAAGTGGATTGCCGTTTTTGAGAGAGGGCGGAATATTAAAATTCACCTTCTACCAAGACTATAGCTCTAAAACGTGGCTTGTTTCAGTACTTGAGTAAAATTGTTTTGCATAGGAAACGTTATCATACAGAATCTCTACAAAATTATTTGTCTTAAATTAGAACTTGGTGAAAGAGAAATTCTGCTTTTGGTATAGTTTAGTTTTCGTAGCATTTGAAAATTTTATTTAACTAAAAAAAAATTCGTTCTGCTTCGCATAATAGGTCAGTGAAAGTTTCTTGCTCAATTGATCCGAATAGTCTCAATTTTTGCGAGCTTCCGATTGGCTCAAGGAAGTATTCTATTTATTCTAAATATTCTTCATCCAAAAAGTACGATAAAATACATAATTAAACGCCAGAAAGGTTTAAATACTATTCACTGGAAATTTAAAATTTGGGAGACAGTTAAACGGCTATTTTAGGAAACTAATGAGCGTTGCATAGAAACAATGCCATGATTGAATCGATGAATTTTTACAATAATTTTGACAGTTTTTACCTTGTAATCCGTGTAGTAACATTATTTTCCGATACATATTGAATGTTACTGTAACTCTATTTTTTGTTGTTTGATGAAACACATTGCAAGTAGAGCGATTAAATGAAAGCACTCGGTCCGAAAAAAGACATTTCATGAAGTCCGGTACTAGAATTATTGCAGCTGTCGGAGACGATATTAATTCGTGATTATTTAGGCCTTAATATTGTGTATAAATAATTTAAATGCTTTTATTGTGATCAATAATTCAATATATAGTATTGTCATAAAAACTTCATAAAAACGGTCTCTTCACAAAATTCAAATTCATAAAAACGGCCCCTTTTTTTTAATCTGACATCTTTTTTAAAAGTTTTTGAATGAAACATTGTACAAAATATATATGCGAGTATTTTTTCAATATTGTATCAAATAACTGCATGTATTTACTTCAATGAAATACTTTTGATATTAAGTGTAAAATATAGAAATACGTCTGCTAAAATTGAAGTTTTACATAAATTTTTTCGCAAAAATGGGTCCTTAAAAGAACTTGATCGACTCCTGATCGTAGCTAAATGTATAAGAGTAATAATGTGGTAGTTTAAAAGTAATAAACAATTACCTAGTCGATTCTAAATCCTATTCAAACGTAGAAAATCAATTGTTATTATTTGAAAACTAAACCCAGTGATGGTTAGAGTTTTAAGATTTCACAAATGTATCAGTTAGGCGTTGAAACAAAGAAATTAGTAATTATATCATTAATTTTATTCTCCACCCATTTATTAATTTGCAATTTAAACAAGGTATACCGATTTTATATAATTATGCATAGGCATGTTGGATGAAGGCCTCTAAATTAAATGTTCCTTCGCCGTCGACTAGCCGCTAGCGGATGGGTTCTTTCGGTTTAATAGCTTTTAGTGTCTCGTCACTTTGAAAAGGAAATAACGAAAAGAGCACCTTTATCTATTAGTAATTACGTTTAAAAATGTTTTTAAAATTCAGCACACAGTTCGAGTCGTGTTGTATGTATTAAAAGTACCTTGAAGCGATGCGACCCTGACGTTATGTTTAGAACGGATTTGTCTAAGCCGTGATTTTCATTTTTGTCTCCAAGTATTCATGACTATTTTATGAAATATAATGAATATTATTATTTCGCATAATTTTGCTTTCAAAGATTCTGTAGTTGATATTATTGATTTGATTAAGCTTCCCATTAAAAGCTTTATCTTAAATCGCGGCACAAGAAGCAAGATTCTTTTTATCTATATTTGGAAGTTGTATTATTAGAAATTATATAAGTATCAAATCTAATTCAATTCCTCCGAGTCGTGAAATATTTTTTTCGAAATAGTGATAAATAGATGCGAGAAATTATTTTAAACTAAACTAACGTAAGAATCGTCATCTGGTTCCCCTTTTGTTAAAGATAAATTTACACAGTACTTAAATTGAATTTGAGAAATAAAACTGAATCTAGTCTCATTTCTAAATAAGTATTATCGCAATTTGTAGTGTCTTTTTGCTTCTTACCTCCATGTGTACTAATTTTATACGTATTCTTTTGACGCTTAAGTGAAATAGTTTGAGAGTTAATTGTAACTTTATATTTTATGTAGATGGCCAGGCTAATATTTTGTCTTTCATTTATTTTGCTATGCTTTGACAGGAGATTGAAGTTGTGAACCTTTTGTACTTTTGAAGTGCGTTTGTTTGGCCATCTTCGAAGTTTCTTTTATCGAGGGACGATGAATCATTATGATGGTGACATTTGACGGCAGTATTTTTTCCCCTTGATGGTCAATCTGCGCATGAATCGGTGCACTTTCACTTTTTTGAGATCCCGACTTCGTGAGGCTGGCCAAGTCGCGTTTCAATCACCTTCGTTATTTTTTCTGTCTGTTGTTTTCTGCCTACTAAAACCTGAGCTGAAAGCAATTTTCTGCTCTTCTTGTTCAGTTTTGCTTTTAGTCGTTAAATGTTCTTGATTTCTTTAGATGTATTCGATTTTCCATTCCGGAATATTTTTCAAATGATTAAATACTGTTCAGCAACGGATTCGAGACTACCACTTTTGGACGATTTATACTAGAAAGGGGTGTCAGGCAAGGCATATGAACACACATTCGGAGTTCTTTGTTAGGTCACGCCCAGTAAAATGTAAACATCACCCTTCCATTCTTCACTTTTTCCCTATTTTGTGGAAATAACTCCGCCGGTGCATACGCAAAAGCGCGGAGGGTTTCCGAATCCGTTGCTAAAAATCTTGGCCTTTCCAAAATGTTAGAGATAAAATAAAGCACCTTCATTGAGTCTCTTATTAGGATGGGAAGAAAGTTTCATGGGGAAAAGCCAAACTAATACAAATGAAAGAAATAGTTCTGATGATTCTTATATAAACTTATTAAACTCCCAATGGTTCTGTATTTTTTTTGTACTTCAAAGTATTAAACTCACTCAAAATAGTTATTGAACACGTTAAATTACTAAGATTATTATTCTGTTAATTTCATATCAAACTAGTTTTGTGCGTTCTTATGGAGCAGTGGAATTTCTGATATTTATTCCTGATTTTAAAATTGAGTTTTAATTTAATTTTCGCAACTGAAATATCGAACGATGCAATAAGAGTGGCAGCTGCTTTTAATACAAATACATCTCTAAATTCATCTTTGTGAGCGCATCTGCTCTTGCCAGCTGCCTTTCGGGGCTAATATGACAAGGATTCGTATTTAATCCAAAGCGCCGATTTTGATGTATTCTGATGGATATTGTTTAAATGAAAAAAAATCTAGTTAATTTAATCGGAAATTAGAATGCCGAGAATTTAGAATATACATTACAGTGCTGAAAAAATGGAGGAACGCTTGATGTAAAGCTATGTTCGCGAGAAACATTCAATGAAGAAAAATATGAATATTGATATATGCGAGTGCAGCTAACTTTGTTGAATGCAAAAGAAAAAGAATTCGTGAAAATCGAGTATAAACGCTTGCGAGTCTTGACCTTGGATTTTTAACTTTAAATGGTTTCTTATCTATTTTGACGGAGAAAAAATGGAGGCTTAAGTGATTTTTAACTCTAAATCCGAGGCGACTTTTCTCTTCAAGCTCTTTTAAAACCGGGACCTTTTGGGAGGAAGCGCCATGAATTGGACTCTCCTAACCTAGGTGGTCATTTATCACCCCACCCCCTGTTATAAACCTTCCTTAAGGCGCACGGAAATGGGCTGCGGTTTGTAAGGATAATTGCCCCCCTACCGCGATTATCTCCTAAGCGATCTCGGAAACTCCCCTCCCTCGGAAGAAGTCAACCGCCTCAGACCGGCCTTTTTCGCTGTTGAAGGGAAATTTTTAGCCCGCCCGGTACCGCCTCGCATGGTATCAGAGGGTTAAACCGAATTGCATGAAATATCGTGATCTGTTTTTTTTTTTTTTTCCTGTTTAGAATTAATATTATGCACTCTGGTTTGATAAATATATATTTGCTTTCTTGCTCAGCTCCATGGTTGAGTCGCTTGTTTCGCCGCTTGTAAACAGCCGCAAATAACTTGTTGGAATGAGTAAACTATCTACGTAACCCTCGATTCTGCGAAACTTGGTGGTAAATGTTGCATCTCCACCACATTTTCACTGAATTTTGATCAATTTGACAATCAATGAATTCCATCTACTTATTGTATTTTGACTTGCAGGAGGAAGTCTCTTGCTGATGAAACTGAAATCAAATAATCAATATTTACTTCAGAATTAAATTCAGATTTAAGTTTTTGAAATTATTTACCCTGCATTCCTTACTTTTATTTATATGGACTAATAACTTTTATTGGTAAATAAAAAATGTTAGTTCATAGGATTTACTTGGGGAACATTATATTGTGGAAACGTTTTCCCATATAAAAGTAAACCTAAACGTCTTGATTGGCCAACTAGAAGAGTTCCGGTTTTTGTCTCTATCCTGGCTACTATTTCTACCTCCCCAAAATCTCGAGCGTACGCGATTGAATTTCAAAATTCGGTTACTTTATTACAGCGAAAAGACCGTTTATTGGTAGAAAATGTGAAGAATTATCTCGGAAAAAATGAGAATTTTCATGATCGCTGTGGGCAAGTGCGGTACAGCAAAATGACATAAAAACTGGTCTTGAAATGATGCAAGAGTCGGCAGTTAACATGTTAGTTCGAAATCGGATGGGGGGGGGGAGTGCTAAATGTCCAGCAAAAACGAATAAAATGTAGATTAAAATAAATAAAATTTAATGAAGACCTTTCTAGTTAATTATGGAATCAAGATCACATGATGAATTTCGATTTCCGAAGACTCGTTTCCAGTAAAAAATGCCATAAGCTTTAAAAATTCGAAAATTGTGTTAAATTCCAAAATGCAAAGCGACCCTAATTGAATTAAGTTCAAGAAAGAATTCGTTAAAAATTCACCTATATTGAAGACCCCGAGATGGGAAAACTTGTGTTGGTGAAATGTTTTTGCTATATCTAGTTTTTATTTAAAAACTGGAGAAAGCAGTTTTCCGATATCAATCAAGTCGAACTGAAAGCGAAAAATATTCAAATTATGTTTCAAAATGAACTGATGTCTCTCCATTCGATCTAGGCATCTGTGTTAACACTATCGAAGCGGGAAACGTGAAAATGCGTTTTTCTCGAATTACCCAACATCAAAATTTTAATTCAAGGATTTGACTTGCGTACTAGACTAGTTGGGCATTTTAATAGATGTCTTCAGAATGAGTTCACTTTTTTCTTTTATGGTTGCTACGTTGTATAGAGTAAGCATAGTTACGATTTGTATTTTTATCTGAGCTTTCATCTAATTCGTGTCCCGCACAATCCTCTGAAACAACTTTGAGGAAGATATTTTTTTAAATAAATATTTAAGAAGAAATCGAAACGGTATGGTTATTCAAAGCAACGCGCAAATGACTATTTACTCGATGATTTACAGCCTAATTTTTTTATCCGTTATTTAAACAAAAAGGCGAAAAGAAAAGTAGCTGAAAGTGAAGATATTGAACCAAGTTATGTGCACGAAATAGATTACACTTATTTACGTTTTTTTTTTTTCTTAAAACTCTAAATATATTACGATTTTAACCAAATATAGAAGGAAAGCACTGAATATTGAAGTTTAGCGACGCACGCTTTCCTTAAAACCGCTTAGAAAGCTATTACTGATTAGAAAGCTATTGTCCTTAAATAATTATAGACAAACCTTCCTCATTTTAATGCACTGAACAAAACAGTGCAAGAATTATCGCAAGGAAAACTGTACTCGTCTGCCAGTGAATCGTTAAATATTTGCAAACTGAATTTTTTCAGTGCATAAATACGGCTTTTCCATATTTAAGAAATGGTATTTTCCAGCTTTTCGGTAGCCCCTTTCTTCAGTTTGCTTTCCTTTGGAACATCGCTATTAACGTGATCTAATAATATGGCAGTCTTAAAAAAAACAAATGATTACGAAAATTTATTTGGGGTACTCACGACTGACAAGACTGCTACCGGTGTGCAAAATTTATCATTTTTTTAAGTTAAGAGAAACAATTGAATGCTGAATTTCTATAACATCTTTTTCGACAAAACTGTAATCCTTTCGGAAGTCTGACAAACTATTCGTGACTTTTCTGTAGATACAACCGATGCATTCTTCTCTCACTGTATCTGAAATAGTTTCGCGGTTGGAAAGTGCGCGACTAGACCGACTTCATTTTAATATTAACGATTTTTGCTCGTTAAAATGGAATTCATTTTCTGACTAAATTAAGCACAGAAATTCCTTTTTAAAATTTTGATGCTAAGATTTATTGCGATTCAAAAACTATTCCGTAACCTAGACTTTTTTCTGCCATTTTTTATTCACTGTTAAGTTTTTAAAAATTCCCAAAAGTTAGGTTGGGACTCGACGTTGTTTCTGAAAATTATATTCTAAAATTTATAGAGAAATTAAAGTGACGCGAAATCTACATAAATAATAGTTGAGCATAGCTAGCATTATACTGTTTTTTCAATGATTTCATATACCTGATCCTTCTTGGGTGCAAATGAATGATAAGAATATTGCGGGTTATCATCATTGACTCTTTAATTGCATGAAATTATCCCGATTCAACATTTTTTCTTATATTTAAATCATAGAAAGGTAATTGCGGATTCCGGCGAAATTCCGCTACTGGCTGGAACACAAATTATCAAGGCTGTTGAACAAAATATAAAATTTAACATGGTGTTTCAAAGTTTGTGCAGCTCAGAATGCCCAGTATTGCTTATAATCATTTTTGCAGCGAACAGACGATTTTCTCGACGCTGAGAGAAGAGCTTTCTACTGTAATGAATCCATTTCATGCTCGCTTGCTTACAAACATGGCGCATCTTTT
>BGPR01046966.1:0-11907 GCA_013235015.1 Araneus ventricosus
AAAGTTTTTCAAGAGACGGCAATTTTTTCTATTTTTCTTCCGCTCTACCTGAAGCAATTATTAAGGTTTGAACTTCACAGTCATTTCCATAAACAACCTGGAGACGAATGCACAATAAACTACCAAACTGATTACATGTGTAACTGGCCATTAGAAGTGATAATGCGCTGAAACATTGTGAAAATATTGGCCGATGGTATACGGAATGCCTGAGGAAACAGCGGTAGACTATGAGAAAGTGAATTAGATAAAGTGTTAAGGCTGAAAGAGGGGTGACTGTAGCCGATCGAAATGAGACGGTGGAATAAATTCGAATGCTCACAATTTCTGAAGTCGCATCGCAGACATACAGGATGCCCACTCAAGTCCCTTATCACCCTTTTAACTACAGGAATGACTGCAGCTATCTTCATGAGAGTGGTGTCTAGGTATGATAAAGTGACTATGCGCTACTGGATTAAACCACTTACAGCGCCACCTGGTGGAAAGTGGTGGAGTCAAGGTGCCGTTTTGTACTAAATCGATAATGCTGTACAACTTTGATATCACTTTTCTTCTCTATCTCGTACCGTTTTAGAGATATTAACGCTAAATCCACCCTTTCTCCACCAGGTGGCGGTGTAAGTGGTTTCATCCAATAGCCCGTAGTCACTTTACCATACCTAGACACCACTCTTATGAAGATAGCTGCAGCCATTCGGTAATTAAAAGGGTGGTAAAGGACTTTAGATGGCACCCTGTATAATAATAATCTCTTGAACTGTGATTGCCGATCCAGACATGCAATGGCATGTTTACCATATACTTCCAAACACCATTGAAACTGCCTTTAGTATTGAACTAAAAGAATTGACTAGGTGTTCGAATTTCAGGCAATTGAGTTTACGAATCCGCAGTCATTCTTGTCTTGGAGTTTGGGATGGTCTGCTGCTAGGAAAACATACAGCATGACAATCATTTGCCATGGACTTTATTTCAACGTAGATATAAAGGACTAATTCCGGCACTATGCTTTGGACAGGAATTTCTTATTAAACTAGGATTTCCCTCGCTTTGCTTTACAGAACCGAATGCATACTGCACAGTGATGCATCAGAAAAGTGGTTGATCCAGTCCACTCTGATAACGTTCCAGAGCGGAAAAGTCTGAGGCTTGTTGTTGTCTGATACTTGTTGTCTGTGTAGTGTTGCGAGAGGTGCGACTATGTCAGATCGAATGAAGTCCGTGGAATAAATTCGAATGTTAACAATTTCAGAAGTCGCATCGCAGACATATAATAATAATCTCTTGAACTATGATTGCCGATCCAGACATGCTATGGCATGTTTACCATGTACTTCCTAGCACCATTGCAGCTGTCTTTAGTATTGCCATGAAAGAGTTGACTAGGTGTCCGAATTTAAGGCAGTTGTGTTTCCGAATCCACAGTCATTTTTGTTTTGGTGTTTAGAATGATAGGGTGTAAGAAAAACATTCCACATGAAAATCATTTGCCGAATACTTTTTACTTTCTTGCATACGAAGTATACAAAGAGAAAGTATTGTAATCGTCAAAAAATTCGAACTCGAGATGTTGACGAATCTCCACGTTTTAGACCTCCCTGAGTCCGAAAAACACAATTTTAGAATTAGTCTGTCTGTGTGTCTGTGAACACGATAACTAGAAAACAATTAGAGCTACGGGGATGAACTTTGGTATGTGGTCTTTAAACATATTTTGTAGGTTTCTATCAAATTTTGGACAAAATCCGTCCATGGGAAGTCTGTCTATCTGTATGTCCGCGGTCATGTGAACACTATAACTCAAAAACTTGAATATAGCTAGATGAATAAAATTTGGTACACAGTTTTATCGTCATGAATGTAGGTCCGTATAAAATTCTGGGCCAAATCCGTCAAACAGTTGTTCAAATTTCATATTTGGTTCAAAATGCACATTACGACTGTGTGTTGACAAGCGTTTCGCTTATTTTACTCAAGTTAGTATGGTTGGCTTTTGACCTTAGCGGTCTAAGAAGGAAATTGTAGCGAAACGCAAACACGCTCTTCGGAAATTATGGCAACCCCCTGAACCGAAACTTTGTTCTGACATTCTCCAGACGGAAGGTATGGTGAAATCTTGCGTGATACCTGTAGTAAGATTTCGTTCTTAAAAACGTTAAATAAAGTTGTGGTACCTCAGCGAGCCTAAAAATTGAGAACATACGCAATTTGCTTTTCAAAAATATTAAGTTTTGGGGAATTCATGAATTTCATATATTTCATTATAAATCACCATTCATAATTTTTTTCTCAAAATAACCAGGCCTTGGGTAAATACCCCAAGAATATTTACCCACCCCACATTACTGATCGCACGCGAGAAAGTTTCGGGGAGGCCACTCCCGCTGGTTTTCAACGTAGGTATAAAGGGCCAACAGGAATTTGAACAGGAATTTCTTATAAAAGTAGGATTTCCCTCTCTTTGCTTCACAGAACTGAATGCATACTGCATAGTGATACATCAGAAAAGTGGTTGATCAAGTCCACTGTGATATCATTCAAGAACGGAAAAGTCTGAGACTTGCTGTTGTCTGCTACCTCTTGACGTCCTCTTCTAAATTTCATTACTCTGTCTTCGTTGAGAAGAACACCAGATACATTACCGACTGAGCAAATGTGAGGAGTAAATGGAAGACATTTTTGTTCTCGCCACTTCTGTTGTTGATTATACTTGACAGTATTGGCCGCAAGTAGTAAGTTTCAGTAATGGTGTAAGACAATAGAACCTTTCCTCCAGTAATTTCCCCCTTTTCACACTGCACCTCCTCGCGCCTACAATCTCATTGTTTTATGTGAACTGAATAACTTTCCTGATGATGAACAACTGGACTTATATGATTGCGATACGCCCGCCTCATTCAATGAATTGAGTGGCAGTTTATGTAAGCATTTGAGTGATTATATTTGAAAAAATATTTTTTCGTATGAAAAAATTTAATGTGATATCAGCAGTTGTGGATTTTCCCTACCCCATAACTGTATGGCTGGAAGCAAAAGGGACTGTTTTGATATTCATATCGAGCAGTCTTTGTATGATACAGATTGGCATGCTTTGGAGTTGTATTTGTCAAAGATAACATAAATCGTCCTTATTTAAAACGATTTGCAGATGATTTTTTTTATTTCTTAGATGTCCAAATGATATTTGAAACAGTTGAACAATTGTACGTTAATAACCAAACATTTGATATTGTATTTTCGTCATTTTAAATGTTTCTTTTTTTGTTCATAAAGAGGCTCTCGAGGAAGTGGCTAGCGAGGAGGGTGGGAAATCAAAGAAGGGCAGGTTCTATTGCATTACACCAACACCGACCCTTACTATTATCGCATATCCTCCGTGGATTGATCGGGTTTCTTCATGATTGATGCCTGACATTCCGAAATTATTCAATCCGGCACTTGCACGGCCAATTACACGCACTTATTGAAGTTTGAATTCTTTTATACGGCGAATGCATTGGTTTTAAAGTAACATTCCCATCATATCTCATATTAATTTTTCTCATCTAGGTATTTTTTCGCATATGCTCTTGAAATTGCGATGATTTTTAAACTTCTTAGCAAAGAGTATAATTTGTTATTTTCGTGTACTTGACGTAATCCCTTTCCAGTGTTTAAATATTTCTCTCCATAAGCGTAAATCTCCAAATAAGACATTTACCTCATTAATTATTTGCTTTTTTTTAATTTAGACAAACTCAAGATTTAGCACCTATATGAAACAGCATAATTGGTCGAATCTTATATAAAATCTCAAATGGTCAAATGCATATTAATTTTGTTTTAAATTATGCTTTCATGTTGGAAATTGTTCTAGAAATCCGTAGAAACTTTAAAAGTGATGCAGAAAATAACTAATAGTTATGACGAAATTAATTCCAAATAAGACACGCAGTGTAACTTGAAGATTACAGATCAAGCTGTTTCAGTCAAATTTCTTTACTTAATTATTCAATGCGATTTTTATGACAATATGTCTAAAATTTTATATATCTTCAAAAAATAGTTCTGATCCTTTCTCGTTTTCAGCGCTACATGTAATTATGAACACAAATAAGTATTTCTTAATTTATTGAAACTTATTCTGTTCACCGCAGTCTAAATCTGTAGCCAGTCATCAGGAAAGTGAGTAACGTTGCGGCATGCTTAATAAAGAAACATGAAAAGTTATAGCGAAACGAAATAATATCAAAGACGGCCTTTAGAAATATATTACAGTAATAATCGTAATACAAATGCATTTCTTCTTCTACATGACACAGTAGCTGTTATGAAATCTACAAACATTCGAGGAGAATTTGTAGTGGATATCGTGCTGGCCTGAAAGCTTTATGATTTCCTCCCCCCCCCCCCCCGGCACTTGATCAACAACCTCTTCTACTGCTTTCGCAGAAGCTGTATTTCTTTCTCTTTCAGGTACTAATAATGATGATAATATAATGGGAAAACTTTTGAATTTGAAGCTTTTTACGAATATCTCCCTAAAAACTGAATGGATTTTCCTTACACTTCAATTATGTAAAGAAGAGGCTCTCTGAACTCACATTTTACAGTAAATATTCGGTCATAGAGAGTGCATTATTATTCGAACAGCCATTATCACACAATATCTATTTTATTTAAAATGCTATCTTAAAGACATGTGTTTTATAGTTGCCTTAAAACAAAATTTTTAATATTAGTTCCATGAATATTATTGATAATTAAGACGCTTTCAGTTCAATAGTTTTTAACCTAATATCTGAATATCGCTTACATACGAATTAGAGAAAGAATTTAAGTACGCTTTGCATATAGCGTGAAGTATCCCTCGCTTAGGATCAAATATCCCTAAGGATGGAGATGCATCAATTAATAAATAATCATCATGTATTAGGTTAAAAGACATAAAATGATCTTGTTTCTTCAAATTTTATTATCATTTTTCGTCGTAATTGGTCCTGTTTTCAGCAGTAATTGGTCCCTTTATAGGCCCGTTAAAATCCGAAATTTCTGTAGAGCAGCTAATGCGGCAACAGCGTGTTGATAAAAAAATTATATTTCTTAGGTCTCTTGAACTAAAGGTCATTAAGAGTGGCCAATACATTGAAAACAATTTAACAAGTCACGACTTTTTGTAAGTCCTATAACAGATATTGCATTATATCGAAAAAAATCGTATGTGATCTACGGGTTTATACGGTAATGAGCCCTCTGGTTGTCATTTTTTGAACTGATTATTTTTATTTGCTGAATGATTTCCTCATTCCTTTATGAGATCATCTACAAAGTTTCACAGTTTTCTCAGGAATGGCTAAGTAAGGGTGTAGGCAGCTGTGAATAGTGAAAGTATAATTATAGCAGCCTTATAACACTCTTCATTTCATTGCAATAGTTTTACACATTCTTATTGAATGTCCACATTTTAACGCCCAACGCTTGTTTCACTTCCATTCAACAGCAGTGGAAATGTTACTTGGCAAAGACCCACATGTTGGCCCTTTTGCATTTTTAAAGTCCATGCGATTTTATACCCTTATTTAAAGTTACTTATATATTTTTGGCCTATTGTATTTCATTATCACTTTACTTTGTGAATACGTTGAATCATTTTACTTTGAACATATTTTAGGATTCTAAATTGCTGTGGCAGTCTTTTAACCCTTTCAAGTTCACTATATGTTTCGTTTTGAAAATTACTAAGATTATTTCGAAAATGAGTATTAGACATGCAGTTGAATCATTTTGAATCATTTTACCTTAAACATGATGTGGCAGTCTAAATTGCTGTGACAGTCTTTTAACCCTTCCAAGTTCACTATATATTTCGTTTTGAAAATTACTAAGTTTAATTCAAAAATGAGTATTAGACATGCAATTGAATCATTTTACCTTAAACATGTTTTAGCAGTCTAAATTGCTGTGACAGTCTTTTAACCCTTTCAAGTTTACTATATGTTTCGTTTTCAAAATTACTAAGTTTATTTCAAAAATGAGTATTAGACATGCAGTTGAATCATTTTCAATCATTTTACCTTAAACATGTTTAGCAGTCTAAATTGCTGTGACAGTCTTTAACCCTTTCAAGTTCACTACGTGTTTCGTTTTCAAAATTACTAAGTTTATTTCAAAAAGGAAATTTTCTAAGTTTATTTCAAAATTAGACATGCAGTTGATCATAAACATGTAAAGGAAAAAAATTAGCATTTTGTACTTTCAAGAAATTTGTTGTTTCACAGTGAAATCAAAGAACGGTAACGGGGGAATTTTTCCTCTCAATAAGTAATCATCAAAATACAATTTAAATTATGTGTTTAATTTATAAGTATACGTGAGAATTCAGTATATTCAACCTTCATAAAATTCAATATCACTTTCGAAGATTCAATTTCAAAAAATATCAATTTGTGCAAGAACCCTCATCATTTTGCTTCTCTTAGAGATGAAAAGCAATTCAGCTCTTTGTAATACCGATGTCTATCTGAATGCTGATGGTATTGAACTGGAATTTCTATAGTTGGCCTATATATCTGGCTCTTAAGTTATGAAAGAAAAATGACGCTACGTTTCGCCCATGCGCAGTAAAAAATGCTCAATGTGTGGTTCCACTGCGAAACCAACGAAGGCGAAATTGTTAAGGAAAAGTAAAGACTTGTTTGGCGCATAATATCCAGTACATTGGCTTTTGCACCAGTAAACCCAAACCAGACTAAACCATTACATTTCATGGACATTAAACTATGTTTTTCAACAAAATTTTCTATAACACTGCTTGCAATCTTTAGAAATTTGTTTAAATCTACTCTAATCTGTAACCAAGGAAACAAGACTTTTTCCCATTTCTCTCATAGAATATATTACTTCATTTGTCGTGGAAATTTGTACTTTGTTTCAAAGATACAATATATGTTTTGTACCTTATTCCATGCAATAGTTGCTTGTTTCAGGACTGATGTTGAAGTAGATTCAGAGGCGAATGAGTTTCAAGACGCAGACAGTTCATGTATATCAAATCTATAATCTTTGTAATCGTTATCTTTTATTTATTATTATTCATATAATAAATATTTAAATGAATGCTGTCTATAGATGGCGCTGTGTATACTTTTTAAATATATGCAATGCAAGAGTAGTGTCAGTTTTAGGTTTAGTTGTTGCTTTATCGTACTTCGGCGCGACGTTTGTCTACAATGTGCAATTAGGCACAGATCGCTCTTTGTCAGCGGCTAAATATTCAAATATGTGTATATTCTGTTAATATGTGTTGTGTCCTGTTGTGATCATCTATTGTGTGTGTGTTGTAATGTCAAGAATAAAGATGAAAGTGAAAACCTGTGCGCTTATCGAAAATTCCATGCATCTGAATACACACAATTAGTAAATTGAAGTTAAGACATATGTATCATTATTATATTAGAATCTGAAATAAATGAGAATTTTTTACAGGTTTCTTGGGGAGTGGTAAACCAGAAAGATCAGCTGTCCATAGGAACGAATGTATTTAAAGGAAAAGACAGAATTCACGTGACACATTCCGATAACTCCTGGTATCTTCACATAAAGAACGTTACGCAGAATGACACAGGATATTACATATGCCAGATCAGTACAAATCCTATAAAGACGCAAGCAGGACACTTGGATGTTGTTGGTATTTGTAAAATTTTAATGTGCTTTCCAGTTTTATTGAATTAGATTGTAAATATAATTTTCGATGTAATTGATTTAACTCTTGCTTCTGGTATGGATTATAGTATTGAGAATGGTATAACCTCTTAAGACCCAGCGCCCATTTTAAAGGACATTTGTGTTTCATTTACACAAAAAGTCGGTATCCATTCAAAGTCCTTAAATCCCGCTATCTAATACTTTGGATACTTCCCTGCTGCCACCTACTAATTATATACAATTAATTATATTATTCAATTATATTAATTAATATATAATTAATCAATAAATTAAATATAGTGTTATATAATCTCCTCAAGAGTAATCATCTCGATTTTTGTGAAAGGTGGTCGAAAATTATACCTTTGGGACTCAAGAGGATAAAAAGTTTTAAAATTTTATTTTTATCCGAATTTATTTTTATATTCAGGAAAATAATTTCTGCTTAGTTTTAATTCAAAATTTGATACTATATGCAGTTGGGAAAATCTCTGAAATGCCCATTTTGAAGTAATACTGTTTCCTCAAAACACTGCAGAAGAATTATTCATGCTTTATTTTTCCAAATTGATTATTGCATTACAAGTAGTCAATTGTGCAACGGATTGGATTTTGAATTTAAACTGCATACCCTTAATTGCAGTTTAGCCAGAACATAGCCAGTCAGCCTGAAACATAAAAATGGTGATTTGTTCCTGATTGCACTACTGGTCCTGTTTATATTAGGTTTCTTGCTCATTATTCATATATATTTTTACACATTTAAATTATTATTTTGTATAGTTAGTCAATTTTTACAATTTGGCATAACTTTGTTCATTGTAAAGCAGTGCGCAGTTTTATTTTAGTCTACAGATTTAAGCAGAATTATGAAGTGAAAACCTTGGTTTGGAACTATGAACTTTTAAGATTTGTATTCAGCATGACTGATAATAAATTTCTTTTGCTTTTTCTGAAACATTATAATTCAACCAACAAAATGGGGAGTAAATATATCAAATCATGAGGAAAGCCGAAAAAAACACAAGTAAATCATATATAAATATCAGAAAAGAGTGCAATGATTGTGGCGATTTTTAGATACAATAAGTATAGGTAGCAATATAATACAGAAGGTCAAAATATGTACGCAAGAAGTATATCTGCCATAAATGAAAGGTACACAAAATTTTGTACAATTAACAAAGTAAAAGTGAAAAATCAAAATATGTAAAAGTATAAAATAAGTAAATGCGAAATATTAAAAATGTTTGAAAGAATTAATAGAAGTGAATATCGTTATCATGTTAGGAAATAATTTTGATTCTGCTTAAATGTACTCCTTATATCACTGAATTATCATCGATTTCTCTCCTGATTAAGAAAAATCGCTTTATCTGATAAGCTTTGAAAAATAAATAGCGTACACCAGGAAAATAAAAGAAACAGTCCTGTAGAATTAACTTTCAATCTCTTATTTAAACTCTTGGAATGGAAACATTGATAATTTTGTGTTGAAACAATCTAAGTAAAAATTTTGCGGTTCATATACCGAAACGTTATAGAAATATTTTGTATAATTTTTGAAAAACAATCAAGTATTAACTTCTTACTAACAGTTTTAAGAAAATATCAAACAAAGTTGAAATTTAAGAACATAAGGACAAAAATAAGTAACATGGAAATACAAAATAGTGTCCAAATCATTCCTTTTAACACTGGAAATTATTTTTCAATTTAGTATTTTCCTCCAAATTATTTTTCCAAATTAGTATCCTTCCTCCAAATTATTTTTCCAAATTAGTATCTTTCCTCCAAATTATTTTTCCGAATTAGTATCTTTCCTTTAAATTATTTTTTCAAATTAGTATCTTCCCTTCACATTATTTTGTCAAATTAGTATCTTCCCTCCAAATTATTTTTACAAATTAGAATCTTTCTTCCAAATTATTTTTACAAATTAGTATCTTTCCTCCAAATTAATTTTTTCCGAATTAATATCTTTCCTCCAAATTATATTTCCTTTTAGGAAATACCTATTTTTCGTATTAATCTTGCTAACATTTGCTGATTGAATTTGTGTTTCGTATTATTATTTTGTTTTCTTAATATACTTCAAATATGAGTTACTTTATGGAAAACGTGACGAAAAATGGTAGTGGTCGTTGACTCTGCTCTTGGACTGAGCAACAATCTTTAAAACATTTTCATTAATGTTTCCCATACATTTCACAACCCACTCCATTTTCAAAGAATAAAATTTCCGCTATACCAGAGTTGTAAGATTGTGAATAAAATAATATATTAATTAGCTAAACAGGAATTAAATATAAACAGAATGAAACTAAAGAAATTTCGATTTAAGAAAATTAAGCATTATTTTCTTATGAAATTTAATAAAATATTTTAATTCATGATGATGTCATTATTTTATTTTCTTTTAAATTATAGAGGGTCTAAACTAAGATTTATTTCTGAATTATTTTCTGAACTCATTAATTTTTTATTTGTGCAGTCTTAGAGTTGCGATTCAAAGTGGAAATACAAAATTGCCTGTATTTTTAAATCGCTGTTTGGATACAATATTTTAAAATAGATCCAAATAGTTTTGACAAGAAGATAATAATTCTTTATATGCTTGAATATAGTAATATAATATAATGCATTCCAATTACCAGTATTTTTAAATCGCTGTTTCGATACAATGATTGAAAATAGGTCCAAATAGGTTTGAAAAGAAGATAATTATTTATATGCACGGCTATAGTAATATGATTTAATCCATCCCAATTTCCAGTATTTTTTAATGGCTGTTTCGATACAATATTTGTAAATTGGTCCAAATAATTTTGAGAAGAAGATAATTATTTATACGCGTGGCTATAGTAATATGATTTAATCCATCCCAATTGCCAGTATTTTTCAATGGATGTTTCGAAACAATATTTGAAGATGGGTCCAAATAGTTTTGAAAAGAAGATAATAATTATTTATATGCTTAGCTATAGTAACATAATGTATTCCATTCCAATTGCCAGTATTTTTAAATCGTTGTTTCGATACAATGTTTGAAAATGGGTCCAAATAGTTTTGAAAAGCTGATAATTATTATTTATATGCATGCCTATAGTAGTATAACGTTATTCAGAGTTACCCACATTAACAAAATACACTAAGCGGAAAAGCGTGATACAGCAGAAAATGCTCCAACTCCAACAGGTGCATATCGCGGATTACGCAGCTGGAGAGTTAAAAAGTTTGATTTAAAGAATTCTGTAGGAAAAACTCAATTATTGATCCTATGAATTAAAGATTTTTTATCAAAAATGTTGAGATGTTATATAATAAAATAAAATATCTAACGAAAACAACTTTAAAAAGCAATAAAGTAACTAATAAACCGTTTAATGCATGCCATCTTGTTAATCATGTCACTATTCCAAATGATATATTCTGGATTTTGTCATTAGTCTCGTTATTTTTTTTTCATCCCATTCGAATTATTGACCCTATCATTTGGCTGCACTCAGTTTAAAGCAATCCAAGTTTTATGGAATTTCATCTTTTTACCCGCACGTATACTTTGTTTCATTTCTGTGATCTTCATTCCATCCTTTAGAGTGCATAACGTAATACAGAGCTACCCACGATAAGTAAATACATTATCTCGTGGAAATAGCGTGGTACATCAGAAAATACACTAACTTCACCCCGCGTAAATCACGGGATGCATAACTGGAGAATTAAAAGGCTTCGACTTAAAGAATTCTCTGCGAAAAACTCAATTTTTGATCTTATGAGTTAAATATGTCTTCTTTATCAAAAGTGTTGCGATGCTATGTGAAAAAATAAAACAGCTAACAACACAACTGGCGAAGACAGGCTTAAAAAGCAATAAAGTGACTAATAAACCGTTTAATGTATAATTATGTCACTGTTCCAAATGATATATTCTGGATCTTGTCATTAGTCTCGTTATTTTTTTTTCACCTCACTCCAATTACTGACTCGATAATTTTGCGGTACTCAGTTCACAGCGATTCACTTTTCATGCAGATTCACCTTTTTACCCGCACGTATACTTTGTTTAATTTCTGCGATCTTCATTCAAATGTAGTGCAGAGCTACCCACGATAAGTAAATACATTATCTCGCGGAAATAGCGTGGCACATCAGAAAATAAAGTAACTTCACCCCGCTTAAATCCTGGATACACAGTTGTCGAATTAAAAAGCTTCA
>BGPR01046970.1:0-11906 GCA_013235015.1 Araneus ventricosus
ACGTTCGAAGGACGCGAGAATTATCAAAAAATTATTGAGTTGGTGACATTCTATCCATATTTTACATTGGGGACTAGTACGGCGTCTTCCAAAAATCTGGGAAATAAACTGATTCGAACATTCAATTAAAAATGTTTGTTGTCTATATTTAGTTATTATTGTGAGATTCTTTTTCTTCTGTTAGTTTCTCATATTTTACAAGTTTTTCTCATATTTTACAAGTAATAACTAATTAATGTGGTTGTACTGTTATTATTTGGCACTGATACTTTCTTTCTTCTGTGGAGGCTAATGCAGAGAAAGTCTGAAGAGGAAGGGAATAAGTGAAGTTTTGTTGGAAAGGTGTCCGTGTCAAAACAATTGTAAGACCCGGTGCACACTAGCCGATTTGTGTCGTTGAAACTCTAAAAAACAATAGTAACCCACATGCCCCCTGTGGAAACACACAAGGGACATGTGGGTTACTATTGTTATT
This sequence comes from Araneus ventricosus, assembly GCA_013235015.1. NCBI lineage: Eukaryota > Metazoa > Arthropoda > Arachnida > Araneae > Araneidae > Araneus > Araneus ventricosus. The sequence continues at coordinate 476 of BGPR01046970.1, forward strand.
TTTATAGCTCCGACGACAAAAATCAGCCACTGTGCACAGGGCCTAAGATGAAATTTTTGTTCTTCATTTCTTCAATTTTATTTCTTTTGTTCTGTTTCATATTTATGTATTTATTTCTATATGTATATTATATATTATTTATTTAAAAATGTCAAGAGAATACGTACTTTCAGTTGGCAGTTCATGGTTTGCTTCTTCGACTGCGCAGGTTTGCTGGGCTACTGTGAAAGATTTGTCATTTGTCTTTCACCAAAGTCAGCTTAATGAATATGTTTATATAATAATAACTTGTTACAAAGATAATTTTGGGACCAAATAAAGATATTATTATAGAATAATGTATTTTTATATCGAGGGGCGATTTAGAAAACAATTTTGACGTCATCCATGCCTTTTTATTGGTTTTATACTCAACGAGAAGACTTTTTCCCATTTTTGTAATATCTTGACTTCAATGACTTTCCAAAATATGATGTTGGATTTTGTGAATGCTGCTAGTGCTATTCGCACACAGAAGTACTGTTAGGCTCTGTTTTATTTTTTTTCACCTTAGCACTTTTTCACCATTGAACCCCAATGTTTAATCGGGCAGGATTTGAAAAAACAGTCCAGTTTCATAAGTATATTTTTTTAAAAATCTCTGATTCTACTGTGCCGCCATTAATTTGACTCATTAATTGGAGTAGATTGCTTTCTCCGTGAATTTCTTGAAATGTGATACCATGGCGATCAAGAAAACGCATGAGCCAACCGTTGCTGGCCCTAAAACTTTCGTTACTTAACATAACGTCAAATATTCAGAGTTTTCCACATATTAAAAGTCCATTAATTAGGACATTCGCTGCCCTCATATCTTGAAACCACTTTAAAACGGAAGCGTCGATGTTTTCATTTGATGCAACTTTCAGTCCTTTTCTCTGATGGTTTATTTCATTGGATTTCAGAGCAACTTCAATTTGTTTCCTCTTCTTCAGGAAAGGTGCAGTCGGGGATTGCGACAGTTCGTATTTCTTCGCCGCATCAACCTGCCTCATTCCATAATCAATTTCGTTAATTATGTTCAGTTTATTCTGAAAGTATATTTACCTTCTAAATGTCATCTTAGTTGAGAATTCACACGTGAAGGAAAGAATATCAAATTTTTTTTATTTAAATTCAGAATCGTTTGAAATTTAGAAATTGAACAGAGCTTCCCTGAAATCTTCGAATCACACCAGACAAAAGCAGCAAAGCATTTGATTTATTAGTATGTTCTATGGAAGTCTTCAGTCACTGCCAGAGAACACCTCTCACCTTCAACTAGACTAAGTTATTGTATCCATTACATATTGTTGCACAGAAAGAAAATGGTGTTGAGTCGAGATTAAAAAAATTGTATAGGGGCTTATTGCTGTACAGAAAATCGTTATATTCAGGAGAGATTAATTATGTTCAATGCAAATTCCCCGGGACCATAAAAACTTATTGTTGCATCGAATATCATTGTAGCGAGAATTTACTGTATATGTTTAATATATATTAAGTATTTATATATGTCAGGTCAAGATATATTTTGATTTATAAATAATGTGAAAACAATGTAAAACAAATCGCAACAAACGCTATTAAATGAACTGGTTTTACGGGAAGGCAGAAGATTAGGAAAGTTAAGAGGTCTTTTAATTTTTGAGTTCGGCCATTATTTTTCCGTTAGTGTTATTGCATGGTTGTCTGTGAAGTCAAGTTCATTGAAGAAATTTTCGGTAACTCACTAGATGAAATATATTAGAGATGGGGTTTTGAAGGCGTTTTCAATATATTCAATAGGCTTAAACCTGCTAATTTTGTAAATTTGTCTTAAGATAATGTTTTCTAATATTTGAAGAATTCTTAGGTTTGAGTCTTCTTCAGTTAGTAAGAAATTTGATTTTGATAACGGTGAGGTGTTTTTTAAATGTTAGGCGAGAATCCAATGTGAAACGAAATATTTTGCTTGCTGAGAACATGGAACTTCCTGATCTTTAATATGTGTTTTAAGTTATTTTTTATCCCCTTGTCAAAGAATACATCTTTAGCTTTTTCTGCGATAATAGCAATTTTTCATCTAAGTGAAACAGTCGTCGAAAAGTGGTAGCAGACTCTTCATGGCTATTTCCATAAATTTACGACTTATTTGCCAGAAGGGTAGATCCTCGACGAACAATCGTAGGATGGCATTTTTGCTCTTTAGGATATAATTTATATACAGTGAGTAGAGTACAGACGAAATTTTCTCCCTTATGGGATACTTGGTTTCATCGCATCATAGTTTTCTCATTTATTCCGCATATATTTTTGATATTTACTTTTTCGTAAGGTATAAACTTTGGTCTGCTACATTTTGCATCTCAAAAGAAATAAGAATATTATATTTCATTTGATCTACATTAGAATTTGAGTTTTGTTGTTTTCAATGTTTCAAAGGAATGACAACTGTCTATAAAAATTATTTTGACTCAGTTTTCCGGTCAACCTTACAGCGTAATTGGTTTCTAATAATTCGGTATAGAAATCGGAATTAAATGTAACTAAACCAGTAAATTTGTAAATTAAAAAATGAATGAACCAGTGTAAGTCTCAGAATCAGAATGAATACATTTTTCGTCTGCATGGGTAATGTTAATTAAATAAAATTCTTTTGTATAATTTGTATTTTAGTAATTTTTTCCATGGTCAGAAAACAGTTGAAGACACTAGCAGTTAGCCCTTCTCCATAACTAAATAATATAATGATTTTATTTTATTTTGGAAAATGTTTCTTCCTCTTTAAATCTAATAAAATTCTAAAATATACTATTCTCTATCTCTAATCATCATGACTTTACGCTCTGGATTTTTATTCCTCATATATACGTAAAACATTTGTAAGAAAACTTCATATGTAGCCCGTAATTACGTGGAATTACATTTTCCCTTTAAGTCATATAGCTAGATTTTTATACCAAAAATAGGACACCTAAACTTAAATTTTTTTTCAAAAAGTTAGGACAATTTCTGAGTAATTGATAACTTTTGGGAGCATGCCATTGGATATCTATATTTCTATATTCTTCTTCTATTCTATGCGCCTTCTATATTTGTATATGAAAATAAAGGTTCCGTTTTACAGGAAATGACGAATATTAAAAGATTATATGATTGAAAATTTCACATGAGATCACATACAGAGTTAAAATGGCACTAACTTAATAGTTTCCACCTGCAAGACACATTTTTTGTCAACGAAAATCAAAATTACACCAAAACTTGCTCTCGGATATCAAATTTCATTATGATAACTTCATTCGCTTAGAAAGTCCCGGACTCGGATTCGATTCCAGGAAAGGATCGAATTTGACTCATCACTAATCAACTCCAATTTTCCTTCACCAGCCTGGACCTAAAAGTCCGAGCTTTAAATTAAAGAAACATGATATTATACATAACAGCTATTTTCAAATTTTAAATAAAATTTATAAAGAAATATTTTTAATTAAAAGAGTGGTAAAACTTTTATAACCACATCAAAGCGGATGTAATTTTTTGGATTTTTTCTACGTACTTTACTATTTGAACTATATTTAAAACTTTTTTATAGATGTGAATGATTCTAAGGCATATCTGTACAAAATGTTGGTACTAAATTATTTCGTAACAAAATTGTCAATGGATGTCATAATCTTAATTTTAAATTAACGTTAAAGTGTTTTCTTTCATTTGATAATCATTTCCATACGTATTGATCATGTCGACTCAATGTAACATCTTGATTAAAGGTGAAATTTGAATATCTGAGTCAAGGAAACAGCGTTAGTTCATTCAATCGTCTCTTATTCAGACGTTGAAGATATTTCTTCATGGGAAAGGATTCAGTTGTTACTTAGCTTTATGACCAGAAATTCAGAGTTAACGCGAAGCAGCGCGACTTTGTTATTCGCTTACATGTTGGAGTCAAAAAGGGCAGATAGGACTGCACAGAACGCTTAATTACCCAGAGAAGGGAATTTCCCAGGAAAAGACACGTGACTCGAAAAAGAAAGTTGTAGTGCGCTCATTACGATAGAAGTAGAAGTAATTAGTAATTAAAATGAGGTGTCGTTAAAAGATTATTTAAGAAATTTGAAAATTAAAATATCATATATATATATATATATATATATATATATATATATATATATATATATATATATATATATATATATATATATATATATGATATCATTATTTGTTTAACCTTCTTAAAGAATTCATTAAATGTGTATATCAGTAAAATATTATAATAGATTAAACTGTATAGATGATGAGGCAATTAACAAATACAGTTCAGATCTTAAAAGACCCAGGAATATCCTTCTCTTATCCCATTTCTTGTTATTAATAACTCTCTTAACACTATGGCGGAAAAGGTTTTCAATTGCAATTTATATCTTGAGATAAGTAAGTAGAATAGTTATTAATTGATTGAAGGTTTTTTCTCAGTCACTAAAGAAGAAAGAAAAGAAATTACGGTTGACATTTCAAAACAAGAAACTTAACATTTATTTACAATTCAGAATTAATAATTTTAATAGAAAACTCATGCGACAATGCACGATCGGTGCAAAGTAGAAGTAGTTAATTTTACAGAATCCAGGATTTAATTACAAAAAAATTCATCAATCATCATCATCGAGAGAAGCAGTTTTAGAGACACTCAACAGAACAACATGAAACTCACCATTCCTGAACCGGTTGCGATTTTTTGAATTGTTGTTGTGTAGGCAATTTAGTTTTAATATATATATACACCGTAAATACTGGCAAAGGCAAGAGCATATTTTCTCTCACACAGTCGGACCACAAGAGCATCACATAACTATAAGGAAAAGTGCAACAAAAAGGGAAAAAGTACAGCAGTAGAAATAAAAGAAACTCAAAGGTCTATTCTCCTCATCCCCAACGAAAGCAAACAACTGTCAGGAACTGAATCCTCACTGGGATACAGCATGAATACAGGATATTAAGCCCTCTTTAGGCTATGGGCTCTATTTAACAACCTGTTCTTATTATCACATATTTGTATTTTTGCAATAAATCGTCATCCCTATATTGGACATTAATAACGATAATCCAAATTTTCGACTGTTAGCTAACCATATTGTAATTTTCAGGTTTTGATATTCGTCCATACCAAATGACACTACTACTTTGTTTCTACCAGCCGAGATATAAGAATCCAAGCTATAAATAAGATGACAGAGAAAAACAACACATGCTCTAATGTGAATTTTAAGAAAATATAAATAGAAAATATTTGATTTATAATAGTGGTAAAAATATATAAACACTTCTTAATATTTCCTGAAATGTGTCAAATTGTAGAAAAGTTAACTTTGAAAATTGTAACTTTCAGGCTTTGATAATTCATACACATAAAGTAAATTTACTACTTTGTTGTTACCATCCCAGATATAAAATCCAGTCTATAATAGAGGAGAATTTCTCCATGTAGTATATAATTTTAAAATGAGAATTTTTAAAATTTAAATATCAAATCCGTGCATTAAAATGATGGTAAAAATTTATAGATACATCTGAATATTTCATCTCAACTATTAGAATCTTGAATATCTCAATAATATTCGCAATACCTTGCATTAACTATAAATCTTCATTTAGGTCTATCCATTCATTCTTGCTAATAAATAACAAGAGTTAAAAAAGATTATAATATACAATTAAGTATTCAATTGGAAATCATCTGATTCTTTTCTCTTTTAATGAGATGTATGTACCATTTGAATATTGTCATTCTTCTCCTCTCTGACAATTTCAAACAATTTAATGTACCTAGAAATGGACATTTCAAACAATTTAATGTACCTAGAAATGGACATTTCAAAGCCAATTAACGCCTTTATAAATTGTCAATTCGGAGTGTAATTGAGAAGCAAGTGTTTCCATTCGAAAATAGAAATCCAGCAAACATTATTATAAATGTTTGCTAAAGTACAGTAAAATATTTTTCATACCTTAAAATGGTATAAAAAGGATTAAATGCAAATAATAACTCAAAAAAGAATGTATTACAAAACTGATCTTCTCGTAGAATGTCCAGCTCAGTGGAAAGCACGAGTAAATTTACCCCACCAAAGACTTACACTCAGTCGATCAGAACACCACACTCCTAGAAGGAAAAGAAGTGCATCACAGAAGGAAAAGTAATGCATCAACAGAAGGTGAATTATTACATGAAAAGAAGATAAATTGTTTTAAATTTAAAAATGGAAGAAAATGCTGAATCTTTCGCAACTAATAACGGATGTTTATGAATGTTTTTCGACATCTGATATAAACATGAGACAATTTGTTCGTATCAGAAAAAAATATTTATAAATATTTGTTATTGGTTACGAAAGACTGAGCATTTATTTTCCCCTTTGAAATCGTTAAAAATTGAAATAAGTGGTGTAGATTGTTACGAGATGAAATACTGTGTCGGTTACGCATTCAGTTTAGTTCCAGGTTTTGTAATTTATCCATATCTAATGACAGTTCTAATTTAATTTTACCAGCAGAGATATTAAAATCCATGCTATAAATAAAAGAAATATAGTCCGGCAGTACTGACGAGAAAAAAGCAGATTTTGAAATTTATAAATAGAAAATATTTGTACTAAAAAAACCGGTAGTAATAATTTTATAAACATACCTAAACATTTTATGTTAAATATTTTATGTTTAAATTTCCCTACAGTTTTCAAAATCTTTTGCACCTTGCTTTCACTATAATTCTTCATTCCGGCCAATCGATTTATTCAAGCATACAAGTATCAAAACTTAAAAAATGGTTATATTTAGACACTTAAGTTTTCATTTAGAAATTATGAGACTGTTTTAAGACTTTTAATTGAATGTAAATGCCACTTGAATATATTGATTTTAGATTTAGAGAAAAATTTTCCCAAATAAAATGAAATCATGAAAATACTATTCAGTTATTAAGAAAGATTTGTTCTATGGTGCTGGTGCGTTGGACTGGTTATTGATAAAGACACAGTTTAATAAAAATAGAAATTATGAAAGAAATTTCTTTTAAAACTTACTCGATTTTACTGCACTTGCTTTACCTTTACGTATTAAACATTTTATTCCTTATTCATTCCTTAAGCCTCACAGCATCTAACCTTGCAGGAAAATTCCCCTTATAGAATTGAAAAGCAAATAAATTGAATCATATTTTCGATAATGATAAACTATATTAATCTGAAATTAATATTATCCCTGCGGACGAAACATTTATTCATTTTGTCGAAATTTTAAATTGTGATTCGTACACTACTGTATTCTTTCTTAATGTGAACCTTTAAAAAGTAACAATTTATTATCTTAGTTCGATTCCATTTGAATCTGTTTTGAATACAGACCTATTAGCAATCGCAGCAGGGTGGTTAGGTAAATGGGGTCATAATAAATATTTTCATCGAAATTTTGTCTTCCAATACAATGAGCATTTCTAAAATTAAATAGAAATTCATAATAGAGACTGGAGGCAAACTTCAAATCTTTTAATCTAAAGTCGTGTCATTCTCATTTGGGTTAAAGTGCAAGCTGAAAACTAATAGAAAGAGATCAGAGTTAATTTCAAAGAGAAGGTTTCCGAATGTGGTCAGCCCATTCGGAAGAGATGTGGAAGTTGGGAGAGGACATTTCTTTCCACGTCCATGGCTGGCCTTCAGATAGGTGGTGTTGCTTGTTAAGCTAAGATTTTCAACTTTTCGTTTAAAATTCCTTTCATAAAAATTTGCTTCTACGAGATGCATAACAGGAATGGTGAATTTATATTTATTTAATTTATGTTTTAGTCCTTCAACCCAGACTCAACCACAAGCTTTCCGTATATCCAGGAAGACGGCACCATTACTTTCATCCTTCAGTGAATTCTGTCATGATGAATTCTGTTACTCTAAAAAATTGATTCGTTTTCGAAAGTGATTTTCTGAAACCGAATTGTCCTTTATTTAGTATACTGTGAATGTTAATATATTCATTAAGCTAATCAAGAACGTATTGTTTAGTTAATTTTATTTCAGTATAGATTAACGTTCGAAGGACGCGAGAATTATCAAAAAATTATTGAGTTGGTGACATTCTATCCATATTTTACATTGGGGACTAGTACGGCGTCTTCCAAAAATCTGGGAAATAAACTGATTCGAACATTCAATTAAAAATGTTTGTTGTCTATATTTAGTTATTATTGTGAGATTCTTTTTCTTCTGTTAGTTTCTCATATTTTACAAGTTTTTCTCATATTTTACAAGTAATAACTAATTAATGTGGTTGTACTGTTATTATTTGGCACTGATACTTTCTTTCTTCTGTGGAGGCTAATGCAGAGAAAGTCTGAAGAGGAAGGGAATAAGTGAAGTTTTGTTGGAAAGGTGTCCGTGTCAAAACAATTGTAAGACCCGGTGCACACTAGCCGATTTGTGTCGTTGAAACTCTAAAAAACAATAGTAACCCACATGCCCCCTGTGGAAACACACAAGGGACATGTGGGTTACTATTGTTATTTTTATAGCTCCGACGACAAAAATCAGCCACTGTGCACAGGGCCTAAGATGAAATTTTTGTTCTTCATTTCTTCAATTTTATTTCTTTTGTTCTGTTTCATATTTATGTATTTATTTCTATATGTATATTATATATTATTTATTTAAAAATGTCAAGAGAATACGTACTTTCAGTTGGCAGTTCATGGTTTGCTTCTTCGACTGCGCAGGTTTGCTGGGCTACTGTGAAAGATTTGTCATTTGTCTTTCACCAAAGTCAGCTTAATGAATATGTTTATATAATAATAACTTGTTACAAAGATAATTTTGGGACCAAATAAAGATATTATTATAGAATAATGTATTTTTATATCGAGGGGCGATTTAGAAAACAATTTTGACGTCATCCATGCCTTTTTATTGGTTTTATACTCAACGAGAAGACTTTTTCCCATTTTTGTAATATCTTGACTTCAATGACTTTCCAAAATATGATGTTGGATTTTGTGAATGCTGCTAGTGCTATTCGCACACAGAAGTACTGTTAGGCTCTGTTTTATTTTTTTTCACCTTAGCACTTTTTCACCATTGAACCCCAATGTTTAATCGGGCAGGATTTGAAAAAACAGTCCAGTTTCATAAGTATATTTTTTTAAAAATCTCTGATTCTACTGTGCCGCCATTAATTTGACTCATTAATTGGAGTAGATTGCTTTCTCCGTGAATTTCTTGAAATGTGATACCATGGCGATCAAGAAAACGCATGAGCCAACCGTTGCTGGCCCTAAAACTTTCGTTACTTAACATAACGTCAAATATTCAGAGTTTTCCACATATTAAAAGTCCATTAATTAGGACATTCGCTGCCCTCATATCTTGAAACCACTTTAAAACGGAAGCGTCGATGTTTTCATTTGATGCAACTTTCAGTCCTTTTCTCTGATGGTTTATTTCATTGGATTTCAGAGCAACTTCAATTTGTTTCCTCTTCTTCAGGAAAGGTGCAGTCGGGGATTGCGACAGTTCGTATTTCTTCGCCGCATCAACCTGCCTCATTCCATAATCAATTTCGTTAATTATGTTCAGTTTATTCTGAAAGTATATTTACCTTCTAAATGTCATCTTAGTTGAGAATTCACACGTGAAGGAAAGAATATCAAATTTTTTTTATTTAAATTCAGAATCGTTTGAAATTTAGAAATTGAACAGAGCTTCCCTGAAATCTTCGAATCACACCAGACAAAAGCAGCAAAGCATTTGATTTATTAGTATGTTCTATGGAAGTCTTCAGTCACTGCCAGAGAACACCTCTCACCTTCAACTAGACTAAGTTATTGTATCCATTACATATTGTTGCACAGAAAGAAAATGGTGTTGAGTCGAGATTAAAAAAATTGTATAGGGGCTTATTGCTGTACAGAAAATCGTTATATTCAGGAGAGATTAATTATGTTCAATGCAAATTCCCCGGGACCATAAAAACTTATTGTTGCATCGAATATCATTGTAGCGAGAATTTACTGTATATGTTTAATATATATTAAGTATTTATATATGTCAGGTCAAGATATATTTTGATTTATAAATAATGTGAAAACAATGTAAAACAAATCGCAACAAACGCTATTAAATGAACTGGTTTTACGGGAAGGCAGAAGATTAGGAAAGTTAAGAGGTCTTTTAATTTTTGAGTTCGGCCATTATTTTTCCGTTAGTGTTATTGCATGGTTGTCTGTGAAGTCAAGTTCATTGAAGAAATTTTCGGTAACTCACTAGATGAAATATATTAGAGATGGGGTTTTGAAGGCGTTTTCAATATATTCAATAGGCTTAAACCTGCTAATTTTGTAAATTTGTCTTAAGATAATGTTTTCTAATATTTGAAGAATTCTTAGGTTTGAGTCTTCTTCAGTTAGTAAGAAATTTGATTTTGATAACGGTGAGGTGTTTTTTAAATGTTAGGCGAGAATCCAATGTGAAACGAAATATTTTGCTTGCTGAGAACATGGAACTTCCTGATCTTTAATATGTGTTTTAAGTTATTTTTTATCCCCTTGTCAAAGAATACATCTTTAGCTTTTTCTGCGATAATAGCAATTTTTCATCTAAGTGAAACAGTCGTCGAAAAGTGGTAGCAGACTCTTCATGGCTATTTCCATAAATTTACGACTTATTTGCCAGAAGGGTAGATCCTCGACGAACAATCGTAGGATGGCATTTTTGCTCTTTAGGATATAATTTATATACAGTGAGTAGAGTACAGACGAAATTTTCTCCCTTATGGGATACTTGGTTTCATCGCATCATAGTTTTCTCATTTATTCCGCATATATTTTTGATATTTACTTTTTCGTAAGGTATAAACTTTGGTCTGCTACATTTTGCATCTCAAAAGAAATAAGAATATTATATTTCATTTGATCTACATTAGAATTTGAGTTTTGTTGTTTTCAATGTTTCAAAGGAATGACAACTGTCTATAAAAATTATTTTGACTCAGTTTTCCGGTCAACCTTACAGCGTAATTGGTTTCTAATAATTCGGTATAGAAATCGGAATTAAATGTAACTAAACCAGTAAATTTGTAAATTAAAAAATGAATGAACCAGTGTAAGTCTCAGAATCAGAATGAATACATTTTTCGTCTGCATGGGTAATGTTAATTAAATAAAATTCTTTTGTATAATTTGTATTTTAGTAATTTTTTCCATGGTCAGAAAACAGTTGAAGACACTAGCAGTTAGCCCTTCTCCATAACTAAATAATATAATGATTTTATTTTATTTTGGAAAATGTTTCTTCCTCTTTAAATCTAATAAAATTCTAAAATATACTATTCTCTATCTCTAATCATCATGACTTTACGCTCTGGATTTTTATTCCTCATATATACGTAAAAC
>BGPR01046971.1:0-11906 GCA_013235015.1 Araneus ventricosus
CAAATCTAAAGGGTGTTCTAAAGGATGTTTGATTGTTGATGGCTTTGCATATAACATAACGCCGCCTGCACCTCCGGTACCTATAACCTTTGCATATAACAGCAAAATTAAAGTAAAGAGTTTAGAAAAATGTTAGGATCAACTCCACATACTATCAGGAACATATTTTATTCCCAATCTTCAAATACGAAAGAACATCTCTTTAACAACAAATGTCATCAATCAATAGCACTGCATCAAGTCAAAGCAAGCAGCCACATATCACAATCCACTGCTAATTTCCTGCAGAAAATGGAACCACAAACGGGTACTACACTGTATCCTTCAGTGATATTCCTATTAAATCTCCTGATGTATCATCTTCCATGGATTTTCTCGCTTTTGGAATTTTAAAATGCACATTATCCGAACGTTGAAATACATCCCTTTGTGGACTTTGTGGAAAGCTGTTCAAGAGGAATGGGACAAAATACCTCTCCCGATACTGCAACAGCATTATTGTCATGGAAGTTACGATGTAGAAGGATACCCAAGAATAAGGGTAATCAAACTGAGCAATTAAAACACAAAAAATGTAAAATAGTTCAGTAGATACCATAAAAATCGTCTAAAAATGTGTGAACAACCTCTGTATAACATTTTACAGTAATGAATGCTGCATTTTGTTAAATGCAAATGAAAAACTATTACGAAAATAGTCATAATAAAATAAGCATGAAATATAGATCCATCGTTAAGAGTCAAGGGAGGAAGATTTCAAATAAATTGCTGCTTGCTTTTATCTTTTCCTGTTTTGAATGAAACTAATGAATATTTCTTTGAAATTATAAATTTTAAAACGATATGTTTAAGGAATTTCGATTTTTTAAATGTTAAAAAAGAGAATAATTTTTAATGAGGAAATTCACAGCAAACGCTTTCTCATTATTTGCTCGTATTTTTCCGAATTTTCTGAAATCAAAAAAAGATATATTGGTTATAACCATAAAATAAAAATAAACAAAATCAATTACCATACATGTAAAAAAATTGCCAGAAAATTTGTCTTTGAAAAATATTTGCAACCACATTGAAGTATAAATATTTTCATTTAATGGCAGAGCCAATAATAAGTTAATCGGATGCTGTCAATCGGTTGGACTACGATAAAATTTGAACAAATAAATTGTTATAAATATCACTAAATTCTTAAAATTTTATTCCAGCCTCAACCAACCCTTAGAGAGTATTTTTAACAAACATCTTTCAAAACCGACTAGCTTGTAGATGAAGCAGTTCCTAGAAAATCATTGCTCCCCGTTTACTGTAGTTAAATATTCTCACCATCCATGAAAAACAAACATTTACTCTGTTACTTTCCTCCACAAAATCTTGCACCAACATTCTATCATGCGTGCAAACATCGGACCTCTTTCAGAGATGAGGTTTTCTCTTTGCTTACGACACTCATTTCTGAAGCAGTGGAACAGCTTTAAACTCAGAAATCCCTTGAAAGTTATGTCTTGACTCCCGATGCTTTTATGTGCTATGAGACACTTAAAAGTCGGTGTACTGACTGACTCAACACTCTCTCTGAAGAATGATAAGTATATATGGAAGGAACATTCATGGATTTGGATTTTATTTTTTCATGGAATAATCTTCACGAGTGCAGAAGGAAGGAGTCATTCCATGCTTTGTTGCAGCTACTGGATTGAAAAGTATTCTGAAACGTAAAGGATCATTTCTAAAGTATGAGGGAGGTGTATGGTGACAGAAATCTGAGGACTTTTAAATTTTTGTTTTAAAGATTTTTTGAGTCGAAAAGGTCGTTTATTTCGGATGGAAAATGAGGATTTTCCATTTTAAGGTTGTATTTAAACCAGCTGAAGTAAAATACGAAAGATTTTATACATAAATAATCAACGTTAATATCTTTTTTCAAACTTTTATTAATTATGATGATCTTACAAAATGTATTTCATTTAATTGACGAACATACAGTTTGTTAACACAATATCTCCCACTAGTACAGGTATATCCAATAAAGGCCATGACTTTAAAGTCTTATGTCTTTATCTATCTAATTACAAATGTTCCATTATGCAAATACTTCAGGATTAATTTTGTGGTTAATGATAGCAACGAAAGCTCATTTAAGCCTGAAATCATTAGCATTTTCTATCCTCATCAAGATAAAATGAAGTTTTTAATTTTTCTAAGCTCATCAAAAGAAATCTTCAGCAAACCACTGTGCATTTATAATCACGAAGCAATATTCTAGTCATTTGCTATAGCACACTCTTATATGCTGTTTTCAAAGATGCCAATATTCCCAAAGCAATTTCGATAGCAGAATCTACCTATTGTATAAATCTGTAATCAGTCTGCTGCGCTTAGGCACATGCGATGCTTAAATCCACTAATATATGCTTTAGTTCACTATGAGCCCAATAAGGATTAAGACTTCCTTCCCAGCTTTATACAGGGATTTCCAGCATACTTTCAAAGACGTTCTTGAGCCTTTTCTCTTTTTGAATTACGATAACCGAGATTCAGAAAATGCAGAATTATGCAGATCGGATAAAAGAGGTAGATAAAGAATATGCGTAATGACTATTAATTACCATTAGGTAGTAGGGATTTCTCATAATGAAGTATTCAGAATGAAACTGATCTTATCAAGTAGTTGTTTAAATTTTCATGTGGCAAATTATTTTTAAAAACTTTCTTGTGCTATTTTTCTTAAAATTTTAAACGATTTATTTTCATTCATTGTTTGCCCCATCATCAAAACTCGCATACATTTGAATATCTCGTAATGAATGAGCGGCATTCGAAATGCCTTATGATGGTAATACAGCTCGTCATTATTTGAAATTCTAATGCTTGCAAATGAGTCACTTATGGACCTTTTGAGGCTAGTAAGACCTATCGGCTTTTTCTTGTACACCAAATCTTTCATATGACCCCAAAGAAGGAAATCACATGGATTAAGATCTGGTGTATAAAGTGGCCAATGCAATGCACCAGGATAACCTTTGGGTATTGATAGGCGATAACTCGGGGTCCAAATGGTGTCAAACACACTATCTGTTCTATGGTGTGGCATTTTCGCCACCTAAATATCCATTTTTAACAATAAATATACGATCTTCGGTTGAATATGACAATTTGGGAGACATTTTCAAAATGGGGTAGAACTGATACGAAACAAATTCCTTTTGCGCCCTCTGCCACTACATGCATTCGTGGCGCCATTTAGTGAGACTCTGAGAAGTTATTTCAGTTAAAAGTTGTAGGTTAATTAAAAGTCACCCTGTAAACTAAATGCGAATACAGAATGCATGTTTAATGTTTTGTCTGGAATCTAATAGCTTTATATTGAGATTTTGTTAAGAGGAGTTTCTTTAAAAGTTTAGCAAGCGGGATAAACATCATACATTTTAAAAGGCTTGCCCTTTAATTAATACAGTTTACGCTGTATAAATGAATTCGGTTATTCTCTCTTTAAATTTAATAACATGTTTAAGATAAAGGAGGCGTTTCGCGCAGTTTAGCTAAACCTGCTTCTTGCGCCATTAAAACACAACAAATCAAATCATTATAAGCAAAATTAAATAAATGATGTAGCACAAAACTTAAAACTGCCTTAAAAATTATTATAAGCTAAAAGTTAAATGCCTAGAGAAATATATATTTGACACATATCGAATCAATGGATTACCGTCAAATAGCAATCAAATAATAATATGTTAGCACTATAATTAATTCATCATTATACTAAGTGTTTTGTAGGATAAATTGCCATGTATCAAATCTGACCTTTAAAAGACTTGAGAAAAGGACCATTAAGGCATATTCAATAGAAATTTGTGACATGTTTAATAACAAAAAATTATTACCTGAAATAATATAAATAGTCAGACTTAATTTTTAATTAATTATAAACAAATAATAATAAGGGAAAACGCCGTAATACTTTGTTACACATAGAATTTAATAAAATGAAAATAAAAATGAAGGAAGTTAAAACCGACAATGTCTTGTTTATTAATCCGAAATCGGTTTTTGAAAGATGTGTTGTCATGAAACTCAACGAAAACTGTTGATGAAATTTAACAACAAACCATAAATCTACAAAATCTATTTTAGACTATTCTGCATCTATTTTTATAACTTATTTAATATGAAATTTCTGCCAATAAATTAGGAGCATTGATTTCTCGGAAGTTCTGGCAGAATTGCTTCCAGCAGTAAGAAAAGATTTTCTTTAAACAATAAGAGACGGAAAAAATCGATTATAAACCGTTAGGATATTATAAAGTTCTTAATGAAAAGAAGGGAAGAATTTGCATAAAAGAGTTCTTTTCGTTCTTCTTTCCAAATGATAATTGAAATGAAGTCAGTCTTTTAATAGATTTTAAAACCCTCGGGTTGTCCGATAATGGTTGCAGCATTTAGAGCATAAAAGTCTCGTTAAACATAGGAAGTATGATGAATGAAACCTTTTTTACAAAAGGCGCACATTTAAAAGTAGATCCAATAAAGTACGATGGAAACGTACTTTTGTTTTTTGTATTAACCTTATATCCCATTTTTTTGCATGCATTTTATTTTATCTTGACAATATTTCCAAAGACTTTAGATACCTTATTTTCATTTTAGGCGAGATACTTTAAGAAAATGACAAAAGCATGATTCAATAAAATATTAAGATAAACAATGAAACATGTTCCGCATCAGTTCAATAATAAAATATACACCTATAAAATATGATAAATTAATAGAAAAAAGTTATATTTCTAAGTAAATGGATAACAGAGCTAGGTTTAATTTATATGAAAGATTTTTTAACTAGAATTCTATCCAAATTTAAGTCCGAGTTTCCATTTTTTTTTGTCCAAATTTAGTTGTCCGATTTTCGAGGAACCCACAATTTATTTCGAAATGTGTGGAAACATTCAGTTTTTTGGTCTTATAATTAAATATACAGGTGGTATATTTGTTTTTGACACCGATTTGAAATCTCAAACTAAACCTGAGAACAGTTGACCGTTTCTTTTCAGGCTGAATTTTGCCCTTTTTCCGGGCCCTATAAGTTCCGGAGATTAGACTTCATTCCCTAATGTTAAATAAATTTCCTTTTTACATTGTTTTTTATGTTTTCGGTGTTCTTAAGTAATTAGGGAATAAATTTATGATTAAAGAAACTTGGAAACACCCTCAGATTGCAAATGGCGGACTTGAGTTTTGTTCTATTCGCAACAAGAAGCTGTAAATGTGTTTCTCTGACATGCAAATATTATGTCAGGAAAGATAGTTTTACAGATGTTTTACTGGAATAGTCCCAGTCGACTGTACCCTATTGGTAAATAAATCCCACTTTTTCATGGGCTTTTAAGTTTTCACTGTAATTAAGGAATTACGGAATAAATTTAATTAAAGATAACGAAACTTGAAGGAAACACTCTCGGATTGCAAATGGCGGACTTATGTTTTGCTGTCTTCGTAACAAGATTATTGTTGCGAAGCTGTAAAGTTGTTTCCCTGACATGCTAATGTTATGGCATTAAAGATAGTTTTACAAATGGTTTACTGGAATTGTCCCTGTCGACTGTAACCTATTGGTAAATAAATCCCACTTTTTCATGGGCTTTTAAGTTTTCTCTGTTCTTAAGGAATTACGGAATAAATTTCATTAAAGATAAAAAACTTGGAGGAAACACTCTCAGATTGCAAACGGCGGACTTATGTTTTGTTGTCTTCGTAACAAGATTAGGGTTACGAAGCTGTACAGTTGTTTCCCTGACATGCTAATATTATGGCAGGAAAGAGAGTTTTACAGATGTTTTACTGGAATAGTCCCAGTTGACTATACGATTGGGACATATTGTCACAGGAGGTTTCAAAGAAACGAGAAAAGTGAAAAACTTTAAACCCAGAGAATAATTCTTTCAGTATGTCAACATTAAATTAAACTTCTTTTCATTAAATTATTAAAGAAATTAATTAATTAAATTGTATTATTATTATTAAATTTTAATCATGTAGAAGTCGGGTCGAAGGGCTAAAGAAGCGAACAGTAATGATTATTTCAATCAGGTTTCATTCCATTCTACATTTTAAATTGTTTACATAAATGACATTACAACAACCTTTCGTACCTATGTTTGAGAAACGAGAATGAATAAAAAATGGCAACATAATTTAATTAGGAAATTTAGCTGCCCATACATATTTTAAAAGATGCATGACTAACTAGCTAAATCGAGTTTTCCCGTATTTGACTCTGCTTTTTTCTTAATCTGAAAGAAAAAAGCAAATCTGACGACTTTTCTTAATAATCAAAAATTTCATCAATAAACGCATATTGTGTTTAGATAATTTAAAGAGTGAATCTACTTTATTATTGCAATTCATTAAAGCATGCATTCTACATATGCTGGAGTTTAACTAGGAATAATTATCCATTTTCAGAGGTTTCAATGGCCCGGTTTAAGTGTAATATGTATGTTCGATTTAGGTGGGCATACAATTTTCGTCTGGATATTTTTTCTTAGCCTTTAATTACAAAGGCGCTCCAAGTAAATAAGTTTTATATACAAGAATATAGACACATAAGTCTTAACTACAATTCAAGTGTTATCTTCTTGAATTTTTAAAAGAAATATCTGTATAATACGTTAAAAAGGAAATCTTCCGAAGATATATCATGCATTTCCTCCATTAATAACAGGAGTAATATAAATGCCAAAACAAAGCTTTTTCTTCCTTAGAGAGCACAAACCAACAGAAAATTGTCACGATTCTCACTCCTTTTTCCTGATACCTAATTTATTTATGTTCTCCGTACAGATAAGAGCTTGCATTTATATTTACTGGTATATATTTTCTGTAATAGTAATTTACGCTGTGTAAGAGCAGTGTTAGAAAAGGTTCAGTGAGATATTTCTCAGTTATCTGGAAGCCTAACCAAAACTTGAAATTGGGAAGTGTGTTGAATGAAATTGGGTGAATGTTGATGTTAGAAATGAAATTGGGAGGAAAAAAATTGGATTTTGCAATTGAAAAAAAGTCACAAATCTTTTATTTCCTGAATATTCAACTCCACAGGAAAATTCTAGAGAGCATAATTTTAAAGAATATTGATACAATTTTAACTATTGTACAATCCATTGTGTTTTGAAGTGCTTCTTTTATACAAAACACGGAACAATTGCTTGAATTCATTTCATTTTTAATAAAAACAAGCAGTGCGGGATTATTAGAAAAGGAACTCGATAGTCATATGTACTACAATTCCATGAAAATGCAGATCAGCGATTCGTGATAAGATGAGCGAACACAAAATACGTTTTTTACGTAATATAAAAGCTAAAACTCTGTCATTTTGAGCAATTTCTAAACACTGGACAGCCTGAAAAATATAAATTTTAATCTGAAGGCATATTTTTGCTATGTAAGCACATTCAACTTAAGAGAGTAATATACTAGAATTTATAGAAATGTTTATTTTGAAAAAAAAGAAAAAAAGAAAGGCGTAGTTCGGGTCCGCGCCGTAGATTTTTCATGAAAACTTCGGGAAAAATCATAAAACAAGTGTTTCGTACTAATATGTAATTTAATTGTCAATCTCTTTAATATAATATTTACACAGAGTAGTATAATGGTTAGAGAATAGATAAATCACGAGTTATCTCATGTATCAAAGGTCTGTGGTAGCTAGTGATTTATCTATTCTGTAACCATTATACTACTGTGTGAAAATATTATATTAAAGAGATTGATAATTAAATTACATATTAATACGAAATACTTTATGATTATATCCCGACGTTCCCACGAAAAGTGTACGGCGCGGACTCGAACTGCGCCTTTCTTATGTTTTATTTTGAGTAGTGTGTGATGGCATCATCTGTTGACAGTGTATCGAATTGCATTTCGCATATGCGTAGTAAAACATTATTTACTACAAAAGCTCATATTTCCCTTAATATTCCAATTTTTTAACTCAAATTTTAATACGTTTCTTTCACGTATTGTTAAGTATTCTGTAAGTTTCGTACAATTCGAATGAAAACTCTGCATGTTATAATCAAATCATTTGTAAAAACTGTCATTGAACTGATATTTTTCAAATCTTCGGGTAAAGATTGTGGAAAAAGATATTCAAGAAACTGCGACTTTTTTGAAGATAACTATAACAACAGAAATAGATGATTGAAAAAAAACCCATCGTTTAGAGTCGAATTTTCTGTAGTTCAAAGTTAACTCAACCCATCAATCTTCATATTTATTTTTTTTATAAAATTAACGTTACTAACCATCTCAATAAAGAACTTCAACGTGTCCTTGTGACAGGAGTGAAGACAAGTTTCATAAATCAATGGGAACACATTTCATTCTTTCAGAACGGAAATTTGAAATTCAGTTTCTCTCACGATTTAAAAATGAGAAACGTAATATCAAAATGAGATTGAAAAAGAAACTTAGACAAACAAAAGAAAAATAATTGAAATTCCAACTTTCATACAAAAGAATCCATAAATTTTATCTTTCGGGACCTATTTTATACATTTCTTCGAAAATAGTGGATTTTCGAATGTTTTTCAGTATTTCCATAAATCTTAGTAATTGATAGTTGGAAATAACCTATATTTGAAAATGGTGTGATTATAATATCTAACACCGAATCTATCTGAACTTTCAGTGTGAAGTTAAATTGCAGCAATACATTGTTACATTTTATGCAGATGAGTAACTTGAGTTTAACAGTGTCAAAAAACTGAGATTATTATTTTATGAGATGCCTTTGGAAATAATTAAGAATTCAGCATTGGATGGCTATTTCTTCAACTATAACAGAATTCATAATGAATTCTCAATTCATTTCTTGATTAATTTATAAATGTTATGGTCAATGAATTATATATCAACGCGGGGATTATATATAATAACTTATTTACCTCACTAACCGTAACATAAACAGTGATATACACTGGCATACAGAAGTTAAGGAACATTTCGTAAAATGCGAAAAATTTGCAATTAATACGAAAACTATGTTTGAAAATCAGTGCTGGAGAATCGTGTAACATTCAATACAGTATCGTATACATATTACAGTGAAGATTCGGTCCACCAGAAAGGGATGAAGGCGAAAATGGAGTTCACCCATCCTGTTTCACAGACAGCTGATAACGAGATGTAACTTTTATCAATGGTTATGGTTTGTTGTGAGTTGATAGGCAGATTAAACTCACTGGTTTGGCGGACGAAACAAATATCAAGACGGCACAACATAAAATAAAGAAGATAGAAGTAAAGAATTTTAGGAGGGCGTTGCTGCCTGTACAACAAATTAAGTTACATCGCAGGCAATTCTGGTACAGACATCGCGCTCAATGGCACACAGTCTGTTCTTCGCAAAGGCGGGCTCGGTTCTGTTGCTAGCAAGAGAACAGATCCGTCGTGTCACGTGACGTCTGCGCGTAGAGCGTTGCCAATCGTTGGTTCTAAACTACGGCTCCAGACGACATTCTTCACTGTGTGGCCGGAACCCCACATATGATACACTTAAATGAAAGAGATAAAGAAATTTTAATTGCACAATGCTGATGTTTAGAATTAAAATTTTAAATATTAAATTAGTATTAAAACTAGGATTAATTAGGATTAAAATTATAAATTATAAATATTAAAGTTTATCAAAAAGGGAAGATATGCAAGAAGAAGAATATTAAAGATAAATTTGTTATAATTTTATAACTAACATTAAACAATTGCTTATGCTAGAAGTTTAGTAGATGTAATAATTAATGATGGTTTATCTAAGCTCATGCTTGATAATTTATAACATGTTGTTTCATGAACGTAACGAGTTTCAGTTTAATAAACTGTATAGAATCTAAACAATAACCAATTAAGATTAATTTTAGATTTACAGTGTATACACTTCTAAAATTCCAAAGAGAAAAACTGAGCACATTTTATTATGGCGTTGAATATTTTAAAAGAAGTTTTTCAATGAAATTTCGAAACTTAAATCCGGTTGGATTAGTTGCATCGCAGCAACTTAGATCTATAAAAGAGTCCGAATTTCCTTAAAGAAAATAATTTAACCTAAATCCATTCTCCTCAAACTCCCATAGTATTTCTAAATGAATAAGTTAAACTCCAAAATATATAAAACTGAACCAGAGGAAAACCATCTATTTTTGCTTGCTTAAATTTGATTTCAATTCCACACATTCTACAAATAATCATGAAATTTTTTTTAAATGAAGATATCTTGAACATTTTATATGAAAAAGTCGAAATTTACGAAGCATTTTTACTCTTAATAGCCGAATCTTAACTCACTTTTAAAGTTCTCTCTCAACAACAACAAAAAAGCAATTTGAAGACAAAACGAGATTTCCTGGGAGCAAATTGGGATTTATCTTTTGCAAGAAAGATGCGAGTCTTTTTTTACCACTTCTTTTTCCGTTGTTAGGAGAATGAAACCAGTTCATTCGAACGAATTGCTGCCTTGGTAGCATCTCTTATTAAATGAATGCGTTTCCGTGGGAAAAAGTTTTCATGGGGAACAAGACAATCTCATTTTAAGGGTTATTTTTTTGTTTTAATGCTGAGGTGTACGTTTATTTTCATAAAAGTGGCAGACGGTTCCTTATTAAAAATTTAGAATGTAGCTGTTTACTGCTTCTGATTTTTATAACTCTGGTGGAGGAAGATGTTGGTATTTAAATGTAGTTATACTTTTATGAGATGATGTGAATTCTTTTCTTGCGGTCTGTTTTCTTGGGAAGCACGTAATTAAGTATATATGGATGCAAAATGAAAATAATTGAAGCCCTTAAAAACTGCACAGTAAAATCTGCGCGGTGGATTTGAAACATTTTCTTACATTTAGTTTTTGCGTTCAGCATGCGTGACGGACGTAGTGCAAGTTAAAGCAAATAAAGTAATGAAACAAGTGTGGTAAGTCATTAAATTCAGAAGTATTTGCCAAAAAGTTTCATATATTTTTATCTTGATTAATAACATCACAAAAATATAGAATAAGAAACCTGATTACAAAACAGTCCCATTTCAAATTACCAAACCTTACAAATCATCAACCACCCGCCGGAAAAAAAGATGAACTTGGGTTCAAAACGGACTCGCATACTTAGTCAAATATCTTAAATGATTTCAGCTTCATAATTCTTGCCTTTTCAAATTTTTTCATGTATTTTATTAACTACTAACTGATTTGGATGATACTTAGTTTGAAGAGAGATACTACAGGTATTTATATTCTGCATTTTTTTCATCTCTGAAAAGTTATATTCCGCATTTTTGTTTATTTTTTTCTAATCTGTTTTTTTCTCTTTTTAAAAATATTTCTTCAAACTGAAAGTTTTAACTTCTTCTGTCAATATCATGGATTTAATTAATTTTATAGATCAAAATAAAAAGTGTTGTATATTACATTTTTATTGTTTCATTAACTTGAAATTTGGAGTTCTGGTAATGTTAAAAATTTCTGAATTTTTCCAATAAAAAATGTATTATTTTTTTCTACATTGATTCCTGAAATATTAAGCATCAATATAAAATTTTACTTAAAAAATTCTCAAATTTTGCGACGGCACTTATTTCATGAAATTAAAGATTTGTAGAATAATATATTGGTATAAAAATGAAGTAGATGCAGAATAAAATAAACCATCGAGACAGAAAACCTTCAAACTTGCATTTCAATGTACGTCGTAATGTTTCAACACAATGATGAAATTACACTTTCGTAATAATTTTTTTCAAATAATTCCTGCACAGGAATATTTTTATCATAACCATATAAATTAAATTTTTCTATTTAGTGTTTTGTAAAGGTGAATTGCCTGGAAAATAACCAATGGGAAACACGAATCTGTATG
>BGPR01046973.1:0-11681 GCA_013235015.1 Araneus ventricosus
CCGTTTTCAAAGCATTCAGCTGAAATATTTTTGCCGTTCAAAGGGTTAAAAATAGGGTTACCATACGTCCGGATTCAGGCATTCACGTGAGTGAATGCGGCGCGAGAGAGATTTGATTGCAATATAGAAAATCTGATATATTCTAAGAAGGTGATGTCATTCCGCCAAAGAAAGAAAATCCATTTTTTACATCCAATCAGTGACGGATTTTGACAATATGAGGCCACAGTCACAAAATTGTTTTGAAGCCCTTTCCCTACCCAACATCGTAAATTCGTAGTCGGTTAAGGCCCCTCATAGTCTCTAGGCACGAGGCGAGTGCCTCTAGCACCTGTGCGAAAAATCACCACTGCATCCATTGTTGATGAGAAAGTGGTTGAGCCTCCTTGTCCGGACCCCGGCTGAAACTGAAAATTAAAAGTTTTAGCTGTTTTGTTTTAATTCTGTTTTCCATTATTATAGTTTTGAATTGCAAAGCATTTATAAAAGTTTTATCTTTTAATTCTTTTGACGCCTTAAATGTTTTTTTTTTTAAATTTCTTCACACTCTGTGCTATTATTATTAAAAAGGGTCGTTTAAAATTTTAAATTATATTTTGAATTATACATTATATTTAAAATTGAATTTTTAATCATATTTTGAACTATACGTCACCCCGGAGAGTCCGGATTTCAACTAAAAAAATTATGGTAACCCTACTGAAAAATGAACATCAGTGTCAGATGATGGTGACAGCTTCCACTTTCCTCACAGAAACGTGCTAACGGGACGACTTTGTCTCACAAGGGAGGTGATGTTTCGTACATGCATCCTAATGGTTAGTTCGGCATTAGAAGTTCTCCCCCTTCGAGCAAAGAGAATGATTTAGCACTCTTCTGGAACAAAGGGCGACACGCCTTTTCCGCCTCAAACTTCACCGAGGCACTTAATATCTTAATGGCGCAGCTTCGGAATTAAGTGAAGTACCGAGCTGAATAGGCACAATGGAAGGGTTTATGTCCAACTGGCTTTCCGGACCTAAAGCGGATACTTTCTAAAACTCGAATGAGTTTCATCTAAAATGGGGGCCCTCCATCAATTGGGTTTGAGTTGAGGGCAGAAATGGACCGTAGACTTCTCCCGCCATAAAATTTGGCAGTTTCTCTGCTCTGATTTATAGTATTTGTGGAAGGGTTGCATGGTTCGTGAGTTTGTTTCCCACCGTATGTAGTTGGAATTTTATCTGAAAGGTTGTTATATTTAATGAATACATATGTTTATTGGAACTCACCTAATTACTGTTACACGATATTTTACGTGAGGTTAAAGTCATATCACAAATGTTACTCACACGCTATTTGATATGAAAAGGCAAGTTGTCTTACGTTGCACTGTGACTTATCCTTAATTCTCCTTACCAGGGCTGGGTTAAGTGCTATAGGGGCTCTTAGGCAATGCTTGTTTAGCTCCCCTGTACCTTCAGAAAATTCTAAAACCAGGTACAAAAACAATTGAATTTAATCTCTATTATAAGAAGTTATTAATTAAAGAATAATAAGACAAATTTAAATAGCAAAACATTTGATTTGGGGTTACATTCAAGAGGATAGGTTTTAGTATCTAGCGTAATTAAAAGTAATTTTAAATGAAATGATAAAAACAATGCAAAACTTTCTTAACATAGTCTAAATACTCTACTTCAAAGTTTGTCAGACTTGTTATTAATGAGTCAACTACGAAAAAAATTGATTTAAACGGAGATTGATTTTAATTTGAATAATTTTATGTCTATCACCCTCGAAAATCAAATGAAACCACAAAGTTAGATTTCCCTGAAAATATCGCAAAGTCTTTTTGAAATAATGCAGGGCCTCCCAAACTTGCCGGGACACTAGGCAGTTACCTAATTTATCTATTTGATAATCAGGACCTGTTCCCCTCCTACATGTCGCGTTGTGGATTCTAAAAATAAATCGGTCCGGAGCAATTTAGATGTATCATGATACATTTTCATTCGATAAAGATGTTTAGAAAGATGAGAATCTGATATTTAAATATCTTTTAAATCGTAGATTTAGAATTCCGACCTTATGCTTTGCATTTTAATCCTTTTCAGAATTATCTTTTAAATCATAGATTTACATTATGTTTTCTCTCGTTTCCTGGCGTGCTAAGGTTGAAAGTTTGTACACCTTTTTGTTCTGCATGATTGTAAAGTGTTTTAATATTTTTAGTCCTTAATTATAAATTTATCGAATAATTCAATTAAGTCTTGATTCAATATATACGCGTGGATTCACCTAGTAGGGAATTTCAGAAAAAAATAATCGATGTTGTATTTATAATAAAGATTTATTGATTAAAGGCAAGAAAGAAAATTATTAAAGTAAAAAATTCCACTTTTTAGGACTAATAAAACTGCATTTAAAAAAATTGTTTATATAAAATTTAATAAAATTGTGTTTCCTTCAAAAAGTTTACATTAGAATAATTATTATTCTAAATCTTGAGAGAAATAACCATTTTTCAATTCTGCAAATCTTGGAGAGAAACTTCATCCTTTATAATATTCACCTCACATGTACGTAAAAAAATAACACGAGAAGTAGATGACGTCTCAAAATTAAGAGACCAAAATGCGATTAGTAAGTTAAAAAAGTTTTGAGCGATTTTTTGCACATTGATTTTGTTAAGCAACAGCTGAAAAACTTTGACATTTCGGCGAATTAATCTTTGAAAAATTAATAAAGTCAGAGGAAGCTACAAAGTAGAAAATAATGGAAGGTAACGAAATTTATTCGAAAATAAAACTTTCAGTTGACGAAGTGATGATATTATGCAACGGATGTAAACGTTCTGAAAGAATAATCGATAACTGACCTGGTTCCTATGCAAATTTCTAGGAAATTAAGGTTTTCTCTCTCTTTATATATATAAAAAAACATTTTTTCTTTCTCGTATAAGAAAAATAGGAAGAGTATTTTAATCGTTGAAAAATGTGACCTCGAGATTTTTATGATTTTTTGATTTGACTGGATTTTTTGGATACCGGCATTATAACGTTTCACCTTTGCTCTCATGTTAAAATTTTACTATGCTGCAATTCACTTATTTTCCACAGTCATGTTTTAAATTTTTTGAAATTATTATTTTTTTATTTATGAATTCTTTTCATGACTGTAAAAAATATTGTTCTTTCACTGATTGAAAATTTTTTTGAGAAATATATAATACTTTCCGACATATAGTCAAAAGTTCCTAAAATTCAGTTAACATGGGAAAGGCCATTTTTCAAAACCCTATAATTCTCGAAATTTTAATCAAAACTCTATAAAAAATTTTTGGGAGGCTAATTTCATGACGGGGAGTCGATTCAGCGAACAAAAAATTGATAGGCGTAATGGGAAAATTCCGGGTTTGCAGTTAATTAACTCGGTTAATCAGTTTTCTGATCTGAATAAACCTGTCCCCTTCAGCCATTAACATTGACACTAGTTTTGTGAAGACCCGATAATAAATACCTGAGTTACTGAGGTGTCCCAGTTTTTTGGTTGACGACTGTTCAAGATAGTTCTAACCTTCGAAGACTTCAGCATTGGGACGGCTATCGATGGCGCCGCAAAATTATGCAATAGATTTCGAACTGTTGTTGTCTGGGCCGTCATCTTCGCTATAATAATGCTGTTTATTAACTCGGTTAATCAGTTTTTGATCTGAATAAATCTGTCCTCTTGAACTATTAACATCGACACTAGTTTTGTGAAGACCAGATAATAAATACCTGAGTTACAGAGGTGTCCCATTTTTTTGTTGACGACTGTACAAGATAGTTCCAACCTTCGAAGACTTCAGCATGTGTGCCATTGGGACGGCTGTCGATGGCGCCGCAAAATTATGCAATAAATTTCGAACAGTGGTTGTTTGGGCCTCATCTTCGCTATAATAATGCTATAACGTTAATGTTGTAACGATGTAATAATAATATTAACCGTTACTTTAATTTCGTAAGGGTTTTTTATACTTTTCTGTAAATAATATTTCTAAATAGTTTTTGGTTGTCCGTTTTGTGATTCGCAACATGTGGTGGTTTCTTTTGTTTTAGACTGCTTTTAAATAAAAATGGGTAGAACTTTGGTAGCGTTAAGGCATGGTATTCAATCGTTCTTATAAGTAACAGATATATTACTTCAAACACTTTTGAAATAATAGAATAATGATACAGGAAGGGAATTTTATTATAGTATCTTCAAAATATTGTACAGCATTGAGAAGAATATCGAACAAAATCTTTAAAGTATCGTACAATATGTTTATTCTAAAAGGGTCTATTAAAGAAATCATGAACATGAATCATGTTTTAAACAGTCCTGAAAAAGATAACTTTGGATGATTTGGGGGTTCTTTTATGGTTGCCAGTCGAGAACATTTGATTGCACCCGGCATAGAAGCAATTATTTTTGTCTACACGTTATGTGAGAGTATACGGAAAAGTCTATGGGATAACACTTTCAATAATTTATTTTGTCCTATTAGTTGATTCTTATTTTTTTAAAAAAATTATTGTATCAGGAAAAACAATAATTTTATATAATATCATTTTATTGCATGTTTGCAAACGATTTATTGCTTTATTTATTTCATTTATTCTCGTGAAGCTACTGATGATATAAGTTATTATTTTTTGGTTCATATGGAGGTGATTTTTTCTTCGAAAAAGTGTATGAAACGAATTGAACCAGGAAGATCAAAATATAAAATAAAACAATAATAAATATTCTTATTTCGAAAATCTATATTTATTAAGAAAAAGGGGATAAACATATTCCAAAGAAATAAATGGAAAATATTAAGCACTTTTGACAACTTTTTAGTGATATGATATAATTATTGGAATTGCATAGGGTTTTTTGAATGTAAAAGCATTGAAACAAGGAATTAAGAGAAAATGGCTTGAAATTGTAAGCTGATATATATATAATATTTTTTTGAAGTTAGACTTTTAGGACAATCAGCTGAAAACGGATTGAATCCTTCAAACTATTAATCAAAGATTATTAAAGTTGGGGGAATCTGCAAAGTAGAAAATAATTGCCGCTGAGGAGATTTATAGGAAAATGAAAATCTCAACGGCGAATATTAAGTATCTATTAGAAACACTAAGAGAAAATAATCGATAATTTACCTGACTCTGCTCTGCAGTTTAGAAACTCTCTATGGTAAATAACATTTTATTTTGCCCAACAGAACAAGTCCGGGCTATCATTTTTCATAAAACTCCCGACTTGCACGGTTTATCTAAAGAGTTCATTTGACAGTTAGTTAATAAATTGCCTCTATCAATCAACTGCGTGTTCTGTTCTAAGTTGAAGAGATAACTAATTATCCGCACTTAGTAAGGAAACAAGATTTTAATTCAGCCGAGCTAAATTATCTACACGTCGGGTCCTCAACGGTTAATAGTAATAGTTAGTTCGTAAGGCTCTCAAAGAAGAAAAGAGAAAAAATATTTCCGTAAGCTCCAAAGAACATGAGATAAGAAAAAAGGGACAGTGAAAAAGTTTTTAATCGAAAATAAATTTTTTTTTGCCCGAAAGAAAAATTCTAGCTGAATTAAATTAGTTTGTCTTAGATTTCTCATCATTTTGAAGATTCACCCAAAGTCTGAAGGATTTCTTATACTTTGAAAAGTGTTTTGCAGTAATAGAGGTAGACGGTATAGTTACATTAACAGAAGGGTGGTTATCCGTTCATTTGTAGTTTTTGCTTATAAATTCATTTCCATCAGTTGTTAAGAAAATCTGACATAGTATATTGATTTTTTTCCGGAATAAATGAGATATTTTCAAAACCAATAAATTATTTATAAACAATTTTTAAAAACGCACTTTGTTTATAGTGTATTTTTTATTTTAATTATTTCCTACTTTTTGTCTTTAATTGTTCTAAATATTGAGAATGTTGAAAATAATTTTTTTCTGAAAGTCACAACATGTTATAGAATCAAAATTTAATTAAGTAGTCGATTAACTGATAAATAAGTTGTAAAAGCATTAAAATAGTGTATTGTCACCAATAATGCACAAGTGCACATAATTTAAAAACTCTCGAACATCGGGGAGTGAGTGATAAATCGTTTAGAGAATTCTATCTGTGAAAACGTGAAGCAAGTCATGTTAAATAAAAGTTCAGTAAAACTTCGGTTAACCGTCACCGTCCGGAACAGGACTGTGACGAATAACAGAATAGAGAATAACGAATAACAGAATAACAGAATAGAGAATAACGAAGAACAGTATGTGGAATAACGAAGAACAGAATAGAGAATAACGAAGAACAGTATGTGGATTAACGAATAACAGAATAGAGAATAATGAATAGCAGTTTAGAGAATAACGAATAACAGATTAGAATAATAGAATAAGAATAATTGAACTCTTAATATATATACAGGGTGATCCAAATTAAACAGGAGGTGTTTAGGCCTCTCTGTAGGGAAAATTACTTCGCCAATTTCACCCAAACTTCGTGGGCGTGCTCTCCTGAGTATTGGTTTTGATTTCTGAAAGGAAAAAACATTAGTTCATATTTTGGCCGCTGAGGGATGATATGGCGCTGCGGAGCAGGCAATTTACTTATTTCTTAACATGTGAAAAGCATCCTCTATCTATAAAAGGAGTCGTGATACATTTTTTCACAAACGAAGTCTCCGTCATGAAACTGACTTTACCAAATCACTCGTTACTTGTTAAGATGTTTTATGAAAGTACCCCCCCCCACACACACACACATCGCGTTGCATGTTCAAACGTTGTTACGGAAAAACTTTTCGGCTGATAGAGTGATTAGCAGTTCATTTTCAACATCTTGGCCGCGTCGGTCATCCTGTCTAAATCATTGTTAGTTTTGACTGTGGGACATTTAAAGAACTGCGTTTATAAAGGCAATGTCCCTAACTTAGCTGTCTTAAAAGACAGAATTTCGCAACGTGTGTCCCACCTGCAAGCGAATGAGTTACGTTTCGCAATGGAATGTGTTGTGTATCGAATACAAGAGATGGAGGACATATCGAGCCGTATCTGTGATGAGAGGGGATTCCACATGTGATAGCAATAAAGGTATCACACAAGTAATTTTTTAGTCATACTGTCTAATTTGTGGTTAATTTCATGTGATTGCAATAAAAGTTATTGCATGGTAAAACACTTTTTCGTTGCTAATATTGGTTCCATCTCCACATGATAGTGCACAATGACGATCGTTGTTAGGTATGTTAAGAAATAAGTAAATTACCTGCTCCGCAGCGAAATTTTATCTCCTAGCACAAGAAAAATGAAGTAATTTTTTTCTTTCAGAAATAGAAACCCAGGAGAGCATGTGTACGAAATTTAGGTGAAATTGGTCAAGTAGTTTTCCCCTACAGAGAGGTCTAAACGCCTCCTGTTTAAATGTATTTTTCCCCTACAGAGAGGTCTAAACACCTCCTGTTTAAAAGTACTTTTCCCCTACAAAGAGGTCTAACACCTCCTGTTTAAAACTACTTTTCCCCTCCAGAGAGGTCTAAACACCTCCTGTTTAAAATTACTTTTCCCCTACAGAGAGGTCTAAACAGCTCCTGTTTAAAATTACTTTTCCCCTACAGAGAGGTCTAAACAGCTCCTGTTTAATTTGGATCATCCTGTATATACAATAACGTGATTTCATTGCTGGCTTGGGACGAATATGAAAATAGAATCCTCTTAAAGTGAATAATGTTTTCGATAGACGATGACGGATAACAGAAATTGTTGGTTAAACGAAGTTTTACTGTATTTGAAGAAAAATATATTGTCTTTTAAAATCCTATAACTCTTTCCATTCCAGGGATTTAATCAGACTTTATTGCTAATTATAAAGATTTATTGAATAGTTTCGGACAATAACTAATAAGAGCTGTTTGATGAAAAATATTAAAACCCACGTTTTTATTTCCATGCAATTATCCAACAAGCTAAATAAATAAGAAAATTGAAATTGTCTGGATAAAACCTTAAGTTATTTTCGAGGACATAAATATTATAGAACACTTACTTAGGTATCTTATAATTTAACTCTTTCCACTCAAGAAGCTCCCTTGAGACATTATTATTCTAGATGGTGCATCGTTTTCACGTTTATTGAATTCCATCGTGAAAAAATATAGCTACAGAATTGCCAGAAGTCACAGATTAATTTTCTGAAAAAAAATCAACTTAATCAAATATCAACAATATTTTGTTGCGCCTGGAAGCAGTTAAATGAGCCTTTGTTTTCAATGAAAATTATGCATATAATTTGGAGGCAATTAAAAATAATCACTGGATTTTAATTCACAATTTTTCAAAAAGTATTACAACTATGAAAATAAATAATATGTCATATAAAACGGAAACAATTAATTTTCCCCCGAATTGCTGCAAAAGTCCTATATGTCTTCTTTTCGTTGCACAGACAGTTCACCCCAGTGACGTTGGAGCTAGGGATGGTGGTTATTGCGAAAATAACCGTTTTTCGGTTATTTAGGTATTTTTCACCTCCGGTTTAACCTGGTGGCTATAGCAGTTCAAAAAAACCGGTTTTTGAACTTACCGGTTTTCGGTTATTTTTATAAGAAAACAAAAACCGTCTGTAGACAAATCTTTTATTAATATTGTTTTCACAGGGAATCAATCCATTGCTCAATATTTATCTGTACATAAAGACTCTTTCAGTTATCCGCCAACCAATAGACCAAATAACTTGGTAAATTTTAGTCTAATTGAACCTAAAATTGAGCCTATTTTCCGATCCGGTTTTTCTACCCGGTTATTGGATTTTAAAAGAATAACCGGTTATAACCGGGACAAAAAAATAACCGAAAAAACCGGTTTTCTTTCTAATCCCTAGTTGCAGCATGGCACGTAAAATCGTTGATAATAAGGTTCTGGAGATCATTCAACGTCAGAAAGACTGGCGACTACAACAAAGGGGGATAAAATTTCAAGCTAATAATAGCGTTATATCGGATGTAATTATATGGTGGCCACAGTTTAATTTCAATCCCACATATTAAGTATCATTTTATACTTAAAACATGAAGAATCATCAAAACTAGAAAATCCCCCGTCATGTTATGACGCGGGTGCAAATTGCCTCTTCTTTCGAGAGATTTCCCGTCAAATTTGATGTGTTTAAATAGATATGTGAGAGAAATGTTTAACATTGATTGAAAATTTAATATATATTATATAATAATACATTTAATATATATAGGAAATATTTTTTATTGGTGTATTATCTACATATTTCTTTATTCAAAAAACGCATCCAAACTATATCACACGCATGATATGCTACTGACGTGTTTTACTACTTTCTATTAAAAAAGGAAATTAATTTGAAATATATGATTAATATAATTTAAAATTTCTCGGGAGCTATTCATCATAGCGAGATAAAGTTTGAATAGCAAAATTTTCGATAGCGAATTTTATTTCACTATTTTAGAGCTATTAAATTTTAAATTAGAAAGACAATTACTTTTTTAAATTTAAAATTAAATTTAGGTGCTCTAACAATGAAATAATGCTGTTTAACGTCTCGCAGTACTATGGCGCGAATTTTATTGTTGGTGACGTTAAAGCGTTACCGGATCAGTGAGAGACAGATCTGGGCTGTTATATTACTAATACCGAGGTCGAATTTTCTGGTGATTCCGATATTTTCTCAAATTTTATCTACCTCCCTTGTGGAATTTAAATCATCAAACGATCATCACCACGGTTTATTAATCCCGAAAATATCACCCCCTCAATGGAAAGAACTCGAAAAGGTTGTTTCCACCAAACGACTTCGCCCTCTCCGATAGTACCGATTTATCGTCTGACACCCATTTATCGTTTGTAGTAAAAAGACATAAAAAAGTAGGAAACCACTATCGCAGGGTGGGCCTCCATTTCTTTCCTTTCTCAAAACTTAAACCTTCTATTCTGTTTTTAACGACCCCATTTATCAGTCCGGCTTTCAACGCAACAGTCCGGGAGGTCCGGCTTAAGAGCATCCCGAAGATGGGGCCCTTCTGTCAGCCGATAAAGTGATCTCGGATACGACACCGCAATCTGGCAACAGCCATCCATTTATCGAGAACCTTGTTCCTTCAAGTAATTACCGGTTGCTCGTATCGATGGCCTCGGTATCGATACGATGCACTTGGTGGACCATCGAATCGATTTTGCTCCCGTAGGTTGCTAACCAATCATGTTGCATCGTTTGGGTTCCTTCTTCTTTTATTTTTTGTTGAATTTTATGACAATTGCACCTTAAAACTTGGATCTTAAACCTAAGGTGGTTATTGGTGAGGGCTTGGAAGAGCATGCAGGAAATCGATGGGCAAGCTACAAGTAGAAAAAGCACTTCGAAGCGAAATTGTAAGGAAAAAAATCGTTGCACGATGAAGCAAAATACCCAATTATGTCAATAAATATTCTGCAAGCCTTTAAAAAACTTTAATTTACCCTAAGTCGGATTTGTCGCCTTATGCCTTGATAGGGCGAATATTTATGACATGTGACATAAATTGTATTCAATAGTTCAAATAATGTGATTAACTTTTGTTGCCAATTGAAAGAAATTACATATTAAAGTGTTCATTCACAATCACACGTTGGCCCTTTTAACCCTTTGCACTCCGAAAAATAATAAGATGCAAAATTATTAACCGCTTAAGGACATAACCCGAGTTAACTCGTTCTAAATACTGTAGGTTTCAAGATAATTCTGTCCTTAAGCGGTTAAAGCGACCAAATTTCAGCCTCCAACAAAAGGAGGATACAAATAAATTGAAGATGAAATATATCATAAATAAAAGAAACTTTTAATTCTTGAAACAATAATGCAGAATACACTATAATATGATAAATGCATATTAAAAACATTTGCATCAACATTTGTTGTACACTTTTCAAGGGAGGACAGAACTTACAGAAGGAGGACTGTCCTCCCTAAAGGAGAACAATTGATCACCTTAATAATTATACACATGTGAGTTTAAGGATTGATTTATTACTTTAGGAAGATGAAAAATGTTATTATTTTGTCTAACATTTGGTCAATGTTGTTATTAGTTTGTCCAACGTTTGGCCAATGCTGTTATTAGTTTGTCCAATATTGTTATTAGTTTGTCCAATGTTATTAGTTTGTACATTGTTGTTATTAGTTTGTCCATTGTTGTTATTAGTTTGTCCAACGTTGTTATTAGTTTGTCCAATGTTGTTATAAGTTTATCCAATGTTGTTATAAGTTTGTCCAATGTTGTTATTAGTTTGTCCAATGTTGTTATTAGTTTGTCCAACGTTGATATTAGTTTGTCCAATGTTGTTATTAGTTTGTCCAATGTTGTTGTTAGCAACAACAACATTGCGTATCCAACAAGAATGCGTAAAAGATGCATCGTTCCAGATTGTCGAGTCTGACTCGACATAAGAGTTCTAAGGATTAGTAATAAAAATTTGAGACAATAGACAACTAGTAAACAAAACTTCCTTCAAATGTGAATGGCGAGGATGGTTATTTTGGGAGAATGCAGACAATGCTGATTTCTTTCTTCAGTGTAATGTTTACATACGATGAAAACATACCTGTGTTATTTATAGCTGATTTATTATTATAACAATAGAAACTGCAAAAAATATAAACTGCAAATTACAAA
>BGPR01046974.1:0-11905 GCA_013235015.1 Araneus ventricosus
CATTCTATTGCACTGTTCCAGGGATTCTTAAGGAGATAGTTACTCCAACCGAGCCATCAACAGAATTGGTACTGCTTTAGGCATTCTGCGACTTCAATATCACTGGAAATAAGTTGCACACAACACTGTCACTACATCGAATGACTATAAGCTTATCAAGCTAGTACCTATGTCAACTGCACTTATGTGATTGTCATAGTTAAATTTTCAACCTTCGTAAATGCGTGTGCCGATTTTTTTTCCATGTTTTAATGATTCACTTAAGAAAAAGCCATAATAAAACTTTTCTTTGCTTAAAACATTTTTGCCAAAACATTTTCAACTGTTTTTGACTTTTTAATCCCCAGGAGACTTTTTTTCTTCTAGCTCATTTAAAACCAGGACTTTTTTGGAGGAAATGACATGAATTGGACTCTCCCAAGCTGGGGACCATTTTCCCCACCGCCTACTGTAACATTCCCTTAAGGCGCACAGAAATGGGCTGTGGTTGGCAAGGATAATTGGACCCCCTACCGCACTCATATCATAAGCGATCTCAGAACCTCACCTCCCCTCAAAATAAACCAACCGCCTCAGACCGGCCGTCGTCGCTATTAAGGGGGAATTTTCAGACCGCCTCGCTCGGTATAAGAGGGTTAAAACTCACATCATATTTCAATGAAGGTTGAATTGAACTTTTATTCAAGTATTTACACTTTCCCGCTTGCCGAGGTCGACAATCAAAATTCGCCGTTAGATTTATTTATTTGCAAATATTTGAAGCCTTCACGAAAGCTCTTTATAAACCCTTAATTACGAACTAAATGAAGTTAAATTTCTCATAGAATGATTAAACTCATAGCATGAATAAACGGTTAATAATTCTTAGTATAACATATTTTTCAAATCGCTCACGAGAATTGCAATTAGAATTATTAGATGAAAGGTGATGATATGCGACATTAATTATCTCCTTTGTAATACGATATCCTTCTGCTTTCATTGAAATTTAATTAAGAAATTCCTCCTATTCAGATTATATGCTCTAATAGTTCTAAAGCTTTCTGTGCTCTCTTTATATTTAAGTAAACCGTAATGCTTGAGACAGCGTAGCTTGTTGGAAAGCTAAGAGTGTTTTATAAAAGAGTTCTTAACGAATGAGATGAAACCAGTAAAATTACATTAACACAATTATAAACATTTGATTCAGATAACAGATTGAGCCTAATCGGACTTGAACAAGATTTGAATAAATCAAATTTACTTTAAAATCTGCATAAATTGATAAATTATATTTTGAAATATCCATTTCTTCTCTTGAAAAATGTTTCGAATCATTAAATATTTTCAAATTTCTTCAGAGTATATTTAATGCTTTGATCCTGAATTCGAAATTCACAAAAATTAAAAGTCAGCTCTAAATATTAAATGTAATTTAAAGATCACAAAGAATGGATAACTTTTAATTCTTGAAAAAGAGGCTTGAACCTCTAAATTCTAAATTCACAAACAAAGCACAGACAGTTTCTAATTTTAAATTCTCTTTCAAAGTAACAGTTTAAATATTTTTTAAGAAACTAATGACTTTACTAATTGCTTCTCAAAGAAAATGCGAAATTCATCATAGAATATATAAAAATGTTGATCTTCAAAGGAATTAGCTTCTTTTAAAATTATAAAATGAACTTAGTACAGAAAATTAATATACACGTGTCAAGGATGCAGACATTTTAAAAATTAATATGAAATAGAAAATGCATGAAACAAATTGTTTCATTTATTCAGCACATATACTCTTAAGGAGATGCATATATTGAAATTTCATTTCAATATAATTGAGCCATATCCAATTTAAATGAATATTTAATACAGCATTTTAAATTATCTATCATTAATAATTATAGCAAAGTTATAAAAGTAGTTCTTTATTAAGATATCTAATATTCATGTGGAAATATAATAGCTGCTCTCGAATGAATCTGCTTTTAATTACAGAGGCATGTTCTGCGTTAGGAGCTCATAATAACATTTCGAATGCTTTAAAAACACCGTCTTTAACATAGATGATAAACATCATACTCAAAGCTACTTGAAATGTATCAAGAAATATTTTATAAATGCAATCTCGAAAAATAATAATGGTGCCACACAAAGCAGGGAATTCCGAAACTGCTTGTAGAAAAGGCGAAAATATTAGTGACATTTTTGACAACATTATAGATATGTAATGTATTGTAAGTAAACAGATTTGCTAGACAGCCCACGATATAAACTACTGTATAGTATTCCCGGTAAGTTTTATTGCATTACAAAAATAAATATTTAACGTAACATAGTTGGCATTTATTAATTAGTCACTATCTATTCATCACCAGTATCAATCCATCAAGCCAGAAGTCACTTGAAAGAAATGCTAATATTTTAAATTATAACACCAGTTGTAACCGAGTGTGTCATCATTAAGGGAATAAAAGTGAGACAATAACATTTATAATTATTTACTTACTTAAGACATAGTTACAGACACACACAATTACAAAAACACACAAAACAATTAACATAAAAAATGATTAAGTAATTTAAGAAAGAAAATGATTAACTGGGGAATTTGATATAAAAAAAAGTCAACCTCACAAGCGCAAGATCCACCGAGTCTGCCAGTTTATAGTATTCTCCGATAGGTGGCTTTTGACAGAGAGACGTGTTGAGTTGTTGTACGCCTGTATGTCGGCGTTACACAGCTAGTTATTTACAGTAATTAAAATTATTACATTAACATTAAATATTCATATAATACAAACGCAGAACTCTTAAAAAGAGGCAAGTATTTAGATTACAGTTACTCATTAGCAGTGCCTTAATCTCGGAAGGGTGGGGATACATTTTCTCTGAGTTGCGTCACACCTCAGATTGACTAGTCAGGTTCACATCACACGGCACCTCTATTCTTCCTGGTGGTGTCCGTAGAGCAATCATTTGTAAAAAAGTCATTTTTCATCAATTTACACAAGGAGAAATTGCATTTCACAGTTTTTAATAACAAATTATCAGTAGAACGGGAATTTGTCACTTAAAATAGAGTCATTTAAAGAGCTTCTCTCTGTTACCTGTTATTCGTATTAAAATATTAGGAACAAATGAAAAAGGCAGCTTTACAGAGGATATATTAAGTCTTACAAAAAATAATTAGCGTTTATCGTGGATAATTCTTGCTACTGCCTCTTTACTGGCCGTAAATAATGATTGAAATGGATGTTTATAATATGTTGCGCTCTCTATAAATCTATAAGGTATTGCTGTTCAGTGTGATCTTTCGTTGTGTTGAATATAGTAGATACGTCTCGTGTACAATGAGATTAAGATTTCGAGAGAATTTGTATATTGTAATATGTAGTAATAACGGTATTTGCAATCCACAATAAATCTGATCTTGCTGTCACAGTTTTTGTTCAGTTCTTATGATGATTCGTGATTGAAATCTAATTTTAGAAGAATATTTGAGACAACAAAAACGTACGAAATAGTCACTATTTTACTTATTAAATATTCAGCTTTGAAAGAAATGTGCTTAACATTTATTTTGACACTCATACGTTTCACTGAAAACTACTGTTGGGTTCACACAATTGACAGCACTGGTAAAGCACACATCTCTCTATTTATATTTTTGCTTTGAGAGTTGTGAACCTGGCATTTTCTATTCAAGTTTTTGTTCAGATATAAAATAAAATAAAATTTTAAAATTTTAATAAATAATATAAAATTTTAATGAGAGCTAAGTTTAATAAAAAAATTGCATTGGTTTGGACTCCGGGGCACTCAAACATTACCTGGAATGAAAGGGCGGATTTTCTCGCCAAAAATGTCACGGAGTCGTCGGACCTATACATTGAGTGGATCGCAGTGGAAGATATTTGTTCATACTATAGTAAATTTTCTATTCAAAAGCCGATTGAAAGCTGTCGAAATAACAAATATCTAGAAATCGTGGGAGATCTACCCTCCATCTTATCTCTTGCACCTTAGTTGAAAAATAGACGCGAGGACATCATCATTACCCGCATTTTAACTCGAATGATCATCATCCCAGCTCTTTTGCATAGATTTGGACTTCACAACAACCCCTTTTGCTCCGTGTGCAATCAAGAAAACACCATCGAACTTATTCTTTTAATCTGCAAGAAGTATTTGCCCCACAGAAGGATCTTCTGCTTGAAACTCAA
Source organism: Araneus ventricosus (assembly GCA_013235015.1). NCBI lineage: Eukaryota > Metazoa > Arthropoda > Arachnida > Araneae > Araneidae > Araneus > Araneus ventricosus. The sequence goes on from BGPR01046974.1 coordinate 4,203, forward strand.
TCTGAGTCTTGAAATTTTTTTCCTCATACAAAGTTTTTCTTCATACGATTTGCTCTTCGAAGCACCATCTTCGGGTTTTTCTTCAGATGATGAAGAGCTTTGATTTCTACTAACTGTAACTCTCGTATACTAGGGGATGACAGCCTTTGCCGCTATAGATCCCAAACAAAACCAAACTTCAAACTTCAGGTATAAAAAGTAATGGATGATGCGTTTGTAAAATAAATGAAAATTTTCAGTTTTATAAAAAAGTATGTTTGTTTAACTCTTGTGAATTAACATCGTGAAGAATTTTGCTTCCTTAAAAGGTGAAACATTAATTAAATTTAGCGGAGATTTCGGCGAAATCTGTATTTGCTACAACATTTGGCGTCCGCGAAAGGACTTTTTATAATAATCCTGTATTTTCAATATGTTTTAATCAGTAAAGTCCTGCAAGAAAGAAGACCTGATTCTTGTGGCCAATGAAATTGGCGAAAATGTGACACCAACGGCAAAAATCTGCGATATCATTTTAAACAGCGATGAGTACAAAGGTGATCCAGATTTTGTTAAAGGAGTTTTGGAGAAAGCAGTAACAGACAGAAAGTTACAAGAAGAAAAACAGTTTCAGCTTGAAAAACTGAATATAGAAAAAGAGTTTGAGCCTAAAAAAATGAATAAAAATCTGGAACAAGAATTGTAAAAGTTGAAAATGAATACTGAATTGTAGTTTTCAAGAATGCAAGCACAAACTCAAAACCAAAGTGTTATTTATCAGCAAATTCCCCAAACTAGCAATGCGAAGAAAAAGTTCACTTTGCCTAAGTTGCAATTCAGACATTTTGGCGTTGATTTAAAAGACTAGTTATCATTCTGGAGCCAATTTGAGTATATCGACAAAGATGATGATATTGCTCCTGAAAACAAATTCCAATATTTGGTGCAAGCCACTGTCGTCGGTTCAAGAGCAAGAGCGGTAGTGGAAAGTTTTCCACCAGCAGGAGAAAATTTTGCAGAAGCTGTTGACAGTTTAAAGGATTGCTTAGGAAGAGAAGACCTTCTGGTAGAAGATTATCTCAGGGAATTGTTGAAATTAATAATTTCTGTGCAGTCTAATAAAAAATTATCGCCAACATTCCTTTATGATAAACTAGAATCTAATTTGCTAGCTTTTGAAACTATGGGAGTTACAACAGATAAATGCGCATCTGTTCTCTATCTTATGGTCGAATCATGTTTTGATGAGGAATTTCTAAAAGCTTGGAATAGAATCCTGCATCCAGTTCCGCAAATGATGCAAAGGAACGGTTGGAGAATTTGATGTTATTCCTCAAGTGCGAATTAGAAGGAGAGGACAGAAAATCCTTGGCGATGTCTGGTTTTGGTGTAACAAAAGGAGAAGATGTTAAGATTCCCAGGAAAAAGAAATATGATCTAGAAACTCAAAGGGGTAAAGTTCCAACTGCATTCATGTTACTTGCATCTTCCAAAGCACTGAAATAAAGAAACCAAAATGCATATTTTGCGACAGCAAGCATGTCGGTTCTGATTGTTTCAATGCTCAAAAACTAACACTCGAAGAAAAACAGAAGAAAGTTAGGGACAAGAATTGCTGTTTTGCATGCCTTCAAACCGGACATTCAGTTATAAAATGTCGGGAAGTTTTTAAAATGTCCTATTTGTAGTAAAAACATGTAACTCTGATGTTTGATCAACTTCAGGCTGTCAAGAAAGCAAACCAGAAGAAGGAAGAGGATGACAATCCTTCAGGAAAAGATGTGAACTTGTCAAATGTAAATACAAATCCAAAAGTATTTCTTTAAACTTTTAAGGCCAAGATTCTTTCCGGTGATAAAAAGAAACCAAAATGCATATTTTGCGACGGCAAGCATGTCGGTTCTGATTGTTTCAATGCTCAAAAACTAACACTCGAAGAAAAACAGAAGAAAGTTAGGGACAAGAATTGCTGTTTTGCATGCCTTCAAACCGGACATTCAGTTATAAAATGTCGGGAAGTTTTTAAAATGTCCTATTTGTAGTAAAAACATGTAACTATCAACTTCAGGCTGTCAAGAAAGCAAACCAGAAGAAGGAAGAGGATGACAATCCTTCAGGAAAAGATGTGAACTTGTCAAATGTAAATACAAATCCAAAAGTATGTCTTTAAACTTTTAAGGCCAAGATTCTTTCCGGTGATAAATAGAAAACAGTTCGTGTGCTGTGTAATACCTGCTCACAAAAGTAATACATTTCAAAGAATATTGCAGAAGCGATGAAATATCCCTTTCGTCGCAAAAGACAATAAAAAGTTCCTTGATTGCGGTGTTTCTACTAAGGAATGTAAGCATAAATGCTATAGAATAAAGTTGAAACAACTAAATGGGAATTTCACCTGCAATTTTGAAGTTTTGCATCAAGCTGTTACATGTGAAACTGTACCTGTGAGTGAAGGTCCTTGGTTGAAGGAGTTGAAATACTTGGGTGTTGTCTTAACTGATACCAACGTCTTTTGTGGATCTATACAAGTATTCATTTGAGCAGATATTATGTGTAGGCTTCTGACAGGCAAAAGAAAGTTATTGTCCTCAGGTTTAATTGCAGTCGAAACCCATCTTGGATGGATATTAATGAGAAAAGTTACACATAATATCTGAAAGAGCTAACTTAGCTATGACTGTAAGATCATTGTTTGTGAAGGAATCTGAAATTTCTGATCTTTAGAGACTAGATGGAATTGGAATCTATGATCCCATGTAGAGAATGTCCAAACATAAGATAGACCCAAAAACTAAAGAACAATTCAAAGAAACTGTGAAATTCAATCAAGACAACCGTTATGAGGTTTGTTTGCCATGGGTTGATGTTAGTTCTCCATTACTTGATAACTTCAATCTCGCCAAGAAAAGGCTTGAAGTGACTACTGAGAAGCTCTTGTCTCGCACCTTGTATGACAAATATGAAAAAGGCCATAATTTTCAGGAATGGCTTGATTGAAAGAATCACTGAAGAAGTGCCTCCAAATGAAGTAGCTTTGTATGTTTATTACTTACCTCATCGACCTGTAATAAAAGAAAGTAGCAGTGCAACTCCCATTCGACTGGCATCTGACGTATGACCAAGTTTCAAGGCCAACCCTCTTTAAACAAGTGTTTGAAGTGTCGGCCAAATCTTATTGAACTGATTCCCGATATTTTGGCGCGACCGCAGACATTAGAAATGCATTTTTGCAAATAAGTGTTTCTAAAGAGGACAGAGACTACCTACGTTTTCTTAGGTGGAAGAATTTAGAAGAAAAGAATCTAAACCGTAAATACAGCCCCCGTCCTGCCAAAGCACCCGGGTTTTCACTGAATGACAGTCGTTGCAATAGAAACGAGTACTGAAGTCGGTCCTAATGGCCAACACAGCCTCACGGCCCAACCCCTCCCGTAGGAGGCACGTACTATCACTGCAGGAGGGCTGTCGCCCCCCATTTATGTACCCCTAGGTGGGCGAGTTTCTTCATATACAAACCTGAGCAACTCATCCACACTTAGTGGTTCCCACTTCTATAGGGGGAAGAAAAGAATCTAAAAGCGTTTCTTCATGCAAGAGTTGATTTTTGAGTTAAGAGCAGCCTCATCTACTTTCTTTAGTTAAAGAATACCATATTGAAGTTAGCAAAGGTTTTGACTGTGAATTTAAGAAGATACTAAAACAAAGCTTCTATGTTGATAATGCTGTAGCTAGTTTGGACAGTTAAGAGGATCTAAACAATTCTATTTCCAAATCCACTCAATTAATGTTGCAAGGTGGTTTTGAACTCAGAACTTTTATCACTCTACCTGATATCGATACTTTCCTTTTATACTCTGTATTTTTTATATTTATGCTATTTATTATGTGAGATTGTATTTTTGCTTTGAATTTATATTTATTGTTATGTATGTTGATAATGATACGTAATCAACAGGTGGGAGGATGTTGGGTTCGCACAATTGACAGCACTGTTAAAGCACGGGATGCAAAACTGAACATGGTTGGGAAACTCCTGTTTCAGGGATGAAATGGAATCGTCAATTGGATTCTCTGAGGGTTAATATGAGCTGTATGAATGAATCAGGCCTTGAGAAGATAACGAAGTGAATTATGTGTCAGCAGCTCATAAAGTTTTTGATCCTATTGGGTACACCTCTCCAGTTATACTTTGCCCGAAGTAAATGTTGCAAAAGTCCTGAAAAATGTCCTTAGGAATGGATACGGAAATTTCGGGCAATCTGAGAAAGGAATTCTTACAGTGGTTTCAAGATCTAAAGATCCTCAAAGAAATTCATATTTCCAGATGGATAAATGTTACAGCAGAAAATTTGAAGCACTGCTCAATTTATACTTTTTGTTACGCAAGCAAAGAAACTTATGCTGCTGTGGTATTGTTTGCGATTAGAAGAAGAAGGTTCTTTTAAACTGCCTCTTCTTGCGGTTAAATCTAGAATAGCTCCCTTAAGAGGTGGTACAATACCACGTATGGAACTTTTATCTGCTTTGGTAGCAGCAAGACAAAAAAATTCAATTATTGAAGCATTGAATTGGAAGAAAGTAAAATGCTACTATTGGAGCGATTCGACTACTGTACTCGCATGGATATCTAGGAAGGAAAATTGGTCAGTATTTGTCCGAAATCGAGTACAGGAGATAAGAAAACTAACTTCTACTTTAGCATGGAATGATGTAGTTGGTGAACTAAATCCCACAGACTTGCCATCTAGAGGCTGTACAGCAACACAACTTATGACACTTAGATGGTGGGTGGGACCAAAATGGTTAACAGAACCTCTCGACTTTTGGCATCAAGGGAATATCTTGAGTGAAGACATTAATGAAGACAAGGTAGAAAAAGAAAAGTTAAAATCTACAAAATCTTTGGCTTGCACTGAAAATAGTATCCAGTGCAATAGAATCAAATAGTACGTTTAGTAGGTTGGATATTACGATTTAAAAATAATTGTCTCTGCACGAAAGAAGAAAGAATGCTAGGAGAGCTCACTTCTTCTGAATTTAATAAAACGGAGTTGAAATTAGTTTCGATGATTCAACAGGAATCTTTTGAAGGAGAAGACGGCAAAAAAGGTTTGACTGTTTTTGTAGATGAGGATAAAATCTTACGTATAAAGACACAAATCATTAATAGAAGAGACAAAGAAGACATCCGGAAGCCAATGCTTCTATCCTCAAATTAGGATGTCGTACTGAAGCTCATATACATTATCACGAGAAGAATTTACATTATGGTCTTCAAATTTTGCAAAATATCTTAAGGGAAAATGTTTGAATTTTGAATGGGAGAAAAACAATACGCAACATCGTATCAAAGTGTGTAATTTGCTAGCGATTCCCTTCAAAGAGGCTACAAGTTGATTCTGGTCCATTACCTGAAAATCACGTTCGAGATTATGCTGTTTTCCAAATCACAGGAGTAGAATGCAGCCGGGCCGTTTTTCCTCAGAGGCAATCAGAAAGCTTGGGTGCTACTCTTCACCTGCACTGTTTTCCGAGCTGTTCATCTAGAACTTATCTCTAGTTTATCTACTGAAGCATTTTTTATGATTTTTCGTAGGTTTGTCTCAAGACGAGGAAGATGCTCAACTATTTTTTGCGACAACAATACCAATTTCGTTGGTGTTGTCAATCTACTCCACGGTTTGGATTGGAATAAAATTATAAGACATGGTGCTGTCGAGGCCATCGATTGGAAATTTAACCCGCCAACAGCTGCATGGTGGGGAGGTTGGTGGGAGAGACTAATTCGAATATTGAAGGACCTCTTAAAGAGGATCTTAGGTCAAGCACAGCTACTTTATGAAGAAATGTTAACAATTCTGTGCGATTGTGAAACGTTGATGAATTCCCGACCCCTTACTTTCGTGTCTGAAAGCGATCAGCTAGTACCAATATCTCCTTCGTCATTCCTACAAGATATCAAAGAATGGAGTACACCGGATATTGATGCTATAGACCATAAAAGTCTAAATCGAAGGATAAAATACCGGCAAAACTTACGAACGAACTTGCGGAACAGATATAGAAACGAATATCTGGGTCTTCTCGTACAACGAACAAAATGTACAGATGTGCGTAAACTTGCGGTTGGAGATATTGTGTTAGTTAGCGCAGACAATTGCAAAAGAAGCAACTGGCCACTGGGACGAGTAACAGATATTATTTCTGAGAAGGACGCGATTGTTCGACTTGTTAAAATACAAACGTCGCATTCGAAATTACTCCGTCCATTTCAACGTGTGTGTATCCTTTAGATATTTCATCTGCTAGTGACTTTCTACTGCCAATGAAAGTAAATCATACTGTTGGTATAGATTAAGATGACAAGGAGACTTTTTCAGAACGTAAAAGGAAAGTATCGAGATCAGCTAGAGAGATAAAAGTTTCCGAGAAATAAGATTTGTGAAAATTAGATTTGGAATTATTTATTTACTTTCCTAATATGTCTATTTATATTTATACCATTTATTATGTTAGATTGTATTTTTGTTTTGAATTTATATTTATTGTTATGTATGTTGATTATGATGCGTAATCAACAGGTGGGAGGATGTTGGGTTCACACAATTGACAGCACTGATAAAGTACGTATCGCTGTATTTATATTTTTGATTTAAGAGTTGTGAATCTGGCATTTTCTATTCAAGTTTCTGTTCAGATGTAAAAAGAAATGGATGATGTGTTCGTAAAATAAATGTCTATTTTCAGTTTTGTAAAAGAGTTATTTGTTTTTTAAACTACTTTCTGTTGAGTCAAGGGGTCGCTCAGAAGTATGCTTGTTTAACTCTTTTTAATTAACATCGTGAACAATTTTACTTCTTTAAAATGTAAAATAATAAATTTAGCAGCGATTTTAGTGAAATGTTGCTACAAAAACTACTAAAAGAAATCCACGATAACAGATAATGCCACAAATCCACATCTTTAATTTATCTCAAAAATGATGAACAATAAAAAGTTTGGAAGGCAGACTTTTCTTTAACACTTTCACTGGATCAATTTTATCTTTATACCATTATTGCAATGCATTTCCTGAACGAAAGAAATAAAATTTAAAAGTACTAAAGAAAAACTTATCATAAAAAACATGAACAGAAATATTTTTTTTAATAAAGCTTGTTATTTAGAAAGTATAAGTGCCCCACTTTTCTAAAACTATTAAAACATCAGCTAGTTCATTTTAAATGATAAACATATTTTCCGAAAATAAACAAGCTTGCATTATAATAAAGTTTTATCAACGTCCTAAATATTCAAAACTAAGATTTACTGAAACTTTCTTTGTTTAGAACTGCATAAAAGATATGTCTTTTAGCCTATTCATTTCGAACAACGATAAAACCGAAGAAGTCAGCACAAACTATTTCACCCTCCTGCCTTTTAACGTACGACCCAAAGATACCATCATTTTCCAATTACAGAAGAAATGAAAATCCACTGTTTTTGCCGTTAATTTTAAGCACTCTCACCCGACTGCAACTCAATATATCTCTCCGGCTAGATCTCCCGGGAATTCTAGCCATACGCCCCAAATGCTGCAATAGTCTTTAACATGCAAATGAAGCTATTTAAAGCAGACCGGGCTGGAAACTCATTTGAAACCATCCAAGAACTTTGGAAGGTACAAAGCATTACCTTACCAGATAAAGCTAGCTCCAGAAGTTTTCGATTGAGGAAGCTTAGCA
>BGPR01046975.1:0-11905 GCA_013235015.1 Araneus ventricosus
CATTCTATTGCACTGTTCCAGGGATTCTTAAGGAGATAGTTACTCCAACCGAGCCATCAACAGAATTGGTACTGCTTTAGGCATTCTGCGACTTCAATATCACTGGAAATAAGTTGCACACAACACTGTCACTACATCGAATGACTATAAGCTTATCAAGCTAGTACCTATGTCAACTGCACTTATGTGATTGTCATAGTTAAATTTTCAACCTTCGTAAATGCGTGTGCCGATTTTTTTTCCATGTTTTAATGATTCACTTAAGAAAAAGCCATAATAAAACTTTTCTTTGCTTAAAACATTTTTGCCAAAACATTTTCAACTGTTTTTGACTTTTTAATCCCCAGGAGACTTTTTTTCTTCTAGCTCATTTAAAACCAGGACTTTTTTGGAGGAAATGACATGAATTGGACTCTCCCAAGCTGGGGACCATTTTCCCCACCGCCTACTGTAACATTCCCTTAAGGCGCACAGAAATGGGCTGTGGTTGGCAAGGATAATTGGACCCCCTACCGCACTCATATCATAAGCGATCTCAGAACCTCACCTCCCCTCAAAATAAACCAACCGCCTCAGACCGGCCGTCGTCGCTATTAAGGGGGAATTTTCAGACCGCCTCGCTCGGTATAAGAGGGTTAAAACTCACATCATATTTCAATGAAGGTTGAATTGAACTTTTATTCAAGTATTTACACTTTCCCGCTTGCCGAGGTCGACAATCAAAATTCGCCGTTAGATTTATTTATTTGCAAATATTTGAAGCCTTCACGAAAGCTCTTTATAAACCCTTAATTACGAACTAAATGAAGTTAAATTTCTCATAGAATGATTAAACTCATAGCATGAATAAACGGTTAATAATTCTTAGTATAACATATTTTTCAAATCGCTCACGAGAATTGCAATTAGAATTATTAGATGAAAGGTGATGATATGCGACATTAATTATCTCCTTTGTAATACGATATCCTTCTGCTTTCATTGAAATTTAATTAAGAAATTCCTCCTATTCAGATTATATGCTCTAATAGTTCTAAAGCTTTCTGTGCTCTCTTTATATTTAAGTAAACCGTAATGCTTGAGACAGCGTAGCTTGTTGGAAAGCTAAGAGTGTTTTATAAAAGAGTTCTTAACGAATGAGATGAAACCAGTAAAATTACATTAACACAATTATAAACATTTGATTCAGATAACAGATTGAGCCTAATCGGACTTGAACAAGATTTGAATAAATCAAATTTACTTTAAAATCTGCATAAATTGATAAATTATATTTTGAAATATCCATTTCTTCTCTTGAAAAATGTTTCGAATCATTAAATATTTTCAAATTTCTTCAGAGTATATTTAATGCTTTGATCCTGAATTCGAAATTCACAAAAATTAAAAGTCAGCTCTAAATATTAAATGTAATTTAAAGATCACAAAGAATGGATAACTTTTAATTCTTGAAAAAGAGGCTTGAACCTCTAAATTCTAAATTCACAAACAAAGCACAGACAGTTTCTAATTTTAAATTCTCTTTCAAAGTAACAGTTTAAATATTTTTTAAGAAACTAATGACTTTACTAATTGCTTCTCAAAGAAAATGCGAAATTCATCATAGAATATATAAAAATGTTGATCTTCAAAGGAATTAGCTTCTTTTAAAATTATAAAATGAACTTAGTACAGAAAATTAATATACACGTGTCAAGGATGCAGACATTTTAAAAATTAATATGAAATAGAAAATGCATGAAACAAATTGTTTCATTTATTCAGCACATATACTCTTAAGGAGATGCATATATTGAAATTTCATTTCAATATAATTGAGCCATATCCAATTTAAATGAATATTTAATACAGCATTTTAAATTATCTATCATTAATAATTATAGCAAAGTTATAAAAGTAGTTCTTTATTAAGATATCTAATATTCATGTGGAAATATAATAGCTGCTCTCGAATGAATCTGCTTTTAATTACAGAGGCATGTTCTGCGTTAGGAGCTCATAATAACATTTCGAATGCTTTAAAAACACCGTCTTTAACATAGATGATAAACATCATACTCAAAGCTACTTGAAATGTATCAAGAAATATTTTATAAATGCAATCTCGAAAAATAATAATGGTGCCACACAAAGCAGGGAATTCCGAAACTGCTTGTAGAAAAGGCGAAAATATTAGTGACATTTTTGACAACATTATAGATATGTAATGTATTGTAAGTAAACAGATTTGCTAGACAGCCCACGATATAAACTACTGTATAGTATTCCCGGTAAGTTTTATTGCATTACAAAAATAAATATTTAACGTAACATAGTTGGCATTTATTAATTAGTCACTATCTATTCATCACCAGTATCAATCCATCAAGCCAGAAGTCACTTGAAAGAAATGCTAATATTTTAAATTATAACACCAGTTGTAACCGAGTGTGTCATCATTAAGGGAATAAAAGTGAGACAATAACATTTATAATTATTTACTTACTTAAGACATAGTTACAGACACACACAATTACAAAAACACACAAAACAATTAACATAAAAAATGATTAAGTAATTTAAGAAAGAAAATGATTAACTGGGGAATTTGATATAAAAAAAAGTCAACCTCACAAGCGCAAGATCCACCGAGTCTGCCAGTTTATAGTATTCTCCGATAGGTGGCTTTTGACAGAGAGACGTGTTGAGTTGTTGTACGCCTGTATGTCGGCGTTACACAGCTAGTTATTTACAGTAATTAAAATTATTACATTAACATTAAATATTCATATAATACAAACGCAGAACTCTTAAAAAGAGGCAAGTATTTAGATTACAGTTACTCATTAGCAGTGCCTTAATCTCGGAAGGGTGGGGATACATTTTCTCTGAGTTGCGTCACACCTCAGATTGACTAGTCAGGTTCACATCACACGGCACCTCTATTCTTCCTGGTGGTGTCCGTAGAGCAATCATTTGTAAAAAAGTCATTTTTCATCAATTTACACAAGGAGAAATTGCATTTCACAGTTTTTAATAACAAATTATCAGTAGAACGGGAATTTGTCACTTAAAATAGAGTCATTTAAAGAGCTTCTCTCTGTTACCTGTTATTCGTATTAAAATATTAGGAACAAATGAAAAAGGCAGCTTTACAGAGGATATATTAAGTCTTACAAAAAATAATTAGCGTTTATCGTGGATAATTCTTGCTACTGCCTCTTTACTGGCCGTAAATAATGATTGAAATGGATGTTTATAATATGTTGCGCTCTCTATAAATCTATAAGGTATTGCTGTTCAGTGTGATCTTTCGTTGTGTTGAATATAGTAGATACGTCTCGTGTACAATGAGATTAAGATTTCGAGAGAATTTGTATATTGTAATATGTAGTAATAACGGTATTTGCAATCCACAATAAATCTGATCTTGCTGTCACAGTTTTTGTTCAGTTCTTATGATGATTCGTGATTGAAATCTAATTTTAGAAGAATATTTGAGACAACAAAAACGTACGAAATAGTCACTATTTTACTTATTAAATATTCAGCTTTGAAAGAAATGTGCTTAACATTTATTTTGACACTCATACGTTTCACTGAAAACTACTGTTGGGTTCACACAATTGACAGCACTGGTAAAGCACACATCTCTCTATTTATATTTTTGCTTTGAGAGTTGTGAACCTGGCATTTTCTATTCAAGTTTTTGTTCAGATATAAAATAAAATAAAATTTTAAAATTTTAATAAATAATATAAAATTTTAATGAGAGCTAAGTTTAATAAAAAAATTGCATTGGTTTGGACTCCGGGGCACTCAAACATTACCTGGAATGAAAGGGCGGATTTTCTCGCCAAAAATGTCACGGAGTCGTCGGACCTATACATTGAGTGGATCGCAGTGGAAGATATTTGTTCATACTATAGTAAATTTTCTATTCAAAAGCCGATTGAAAGCTGTCGAAATAACAAATATCTAGAAATCGTGGGAGATCTACCCTCCATCTTATCTCTTGCACCTTAGTTGAAAAATAGACGCGAGGACATCATCATTACCCGCATTTTAACTCGAATGATCATCATCCCAGCTCTTTTGCATAGATTTGGACTTCACAACAACCCCTTTTGCTCCGTGTGCAATCAAGAAAACACCATCGAACTTATTCTTTTAATCTGCAAGAAGTATTTGCCCCACAGAAGGATCTTCTGCTTGAAACTCAATCTGAGTCTTGAAATTTTTTTCCTCATACAAAGTTTTTCTTCATACGATTTGCTCTTCGAAGCACCATCTTCGGGTTTTTCTTCAGATGATGAAGAGCTTTGATTTCTACTAACTGTAACTCTCGTATACTAGGGGATGACAGCCTTTGCCGCTATAGATCCCAAACAAAACCAAACTTCAAACTTCAGGTATAAAAAGTAATGGATGATGCGTTTGTAAAATAAATGAAAATTTTCAGTTTTATAAAAAAGTATGTTTGTTTAACTCTTGTGAATTAACATCGTGAAGAATTTTGCTTCCTTAAAAGGTGAAACATTAATTAAATTTAGCGGAGATTTCGGCGAAATCTGTATTTGCTACAACATTTGGCGTCCGCGAAAGGACTTTTTATAATAATCCTGTATTTTCAATATGTTTTAATCAGTAAAGTCCTGCAAGAAAGAAGACCTGATTCTTGTGGCCAATGAAATTGGCGAAAATGTGACACCAACGGCAAAAATCTGCGATATCATTTTAAACAGCGATGAGTACAAAGGTGATCCAGATTTTGTTAAAGGAGTTTTGGAGAAAGCAGTAACAGACAGAAAGTTACAAGAAGAAAAACAGTTTCAGCTTGAAAAACTGAATATAGAAAAAGAGTTTGAGCCTAAAAAAATGAATAAAAATCTGGAACAAGAATTGTAAAAGTTGAAAATGAATACTGAATTGTAGTTTTCAAGAATGCAAGCACAAACTCAAAACCAAAGTGTTATTTATCAGCAAATTCCCCAAACTAGCAATGCGAAGAAAAAGTTCACTTTGCCTAAGTTGCAATTCAGACATTTTGGCGTTGATTTAAAAGACTAGTTATCATTCTGGAGCCAATTTGAGTATATCGACAAAGATGATGATATTGCTCCTGAAAACAAATTCCAATATTTGGTGCAAGCCACTGTCGTCGGTTCAAGAGCAAGAGCGGTAGTGGAAAGTTTTCCACCAGCAGGAGAAAATTTTGCAGAAGCTGTTGACAGTTTAAAGGATTGCTTAGGAAGAGAAGACCTTCTGGTAGAAGATTATCTCAGGGAATTGTTGAAATTAATAATTTCTGTGCAGTCTAATAAAAAATTATCGCCAACATTCCTTTATGATAAACTAGAATCTAATTTGCTAGCTTTTGAAACTATGGGAGTTACAACAGATAAATGCGCATCTGTTCTCTATCTTATGGTCGAATCATGTTTTGATGAGGAATTTCTAAAAGCTTGGAATAGAATCCTGCATCCAGTTCCGCAAATGATGCAAAGGAACGGTTGGAGAATTTGATGTTATTCCTCAAGTGCGAATTAGAAGGAGAGGACAGAAAATCCTTGGCGATGTCTGGTTTTGGTGTAACAAAAGGAGAAGATGTTAAGATTCCCAGGAAAAAGAAATATGATCTAGAAACTCAAAGGGGTAAAGTTCCAACTGCATTCATGTTACTTGCATCTTCCAAAGCACTGAAATAAAGAAACCAAAATGCATATTTTGCGACAGCAAGCATGTCGGTTCTGATTGTTTCAATGCTCAAAAACTAACACTCGAAGAAAAACAGAAGAAAGTTAGGGACAAGAATTGCTGTTTTGCATGCCTTCAAACCGGACATTCAGTTATAAAATGTCGGGAAGTTTTTAAAATGTCCTATTTGTAGTAAAAACATGTAACTCTGATGTTTGATCAACTTCAGGCTGTCAAGAAAGCAAACCAGAAGAAGGAAGAGGATGACAATCCTTCAGGAAAAGATGTGAACTTGTCAAATGTAAATACAAATCCAAAAGTATTTCTTTAAACTTTTAAGGCCAAGATTCTTTCCGGTGATAAAAAGAAACCAAAATGCATATTTTGCGACGGCAAGCATGTCGGTTCTGATTGTTTCAATGCTCAAAAACTAACACTCGAAGAAAAACAGAAGAAAGTTAGGGACAAGAATTGCTGTTTTGCATGCCTTCAAACCGGACATTCAGTTATAAAATGTCGGGAAGTTTTTAAAATGTCCTATTTGTAGTAAAAACATGTAACTATCAACTTCAGGCTGTCAAGAAAGCAAACCAGAAGAAGGAAGAGGATGACAATCCTTCAGGAAAAGATGTGAACTTGTCAAATGTAAATACAAATCCAAAAGTATGTCTTTAAACTTTTAAGGCCAAGATTCTTTCCGGTGATAAATAGAAAACAGTTCGTGTGCTGTGTAATACCTGCTCACAAAAGTAATACATTTCAAAGAATATTGCAGAAGCGATGAAATATCCCTTTCGTCGCAAAAGACAATAAAAAGTTCCTTGATTGCGGTGTTTCTACTAAGGAATGTAAGCATAAATGCTATAGAATAAAGTTGAAACAACTAAATGGGAATTTCACCTGCAATTTTGAAGTTTTGCATCAAGCTGTTACATGTGAAACTGTACCTGTGAGTGAAGGTCCTTGGTTGAAGGAGTTGAAATACTTGGGTGTTGTCTTAACTGATACCAACGTCTTTTGTGGATCTATACAAGTATTCATTTGAGCAGATATTATGTGTAGGCTTCTGACAGGCAAAAGAAAGTTATTGTCCTCAGGTTTAATTGCAGTCGAAACCCATCTTGGATGGATATTAATGAGAAAAGTTACACATAATATCTGAAAGAGCTAACTTAGCTATGACTGTAAGATCATTGTTTGTGAAGGAATCTGAAATTTCTGATCTTTAGAGACTAGATGGAATTGGAATCTATGATCCCATGTAGAGAATGTCCAAACATAAGATAGACCCAAAAACTAAAGAACAATTCAAAGAAACTGTGAAATTCAATCAAGACAACCGTTATGAGGTTTGTTTGCCATGGGTTGATGTTAGTTCTCCATTACTTGATAACTTCAATCTCGCCAAGAAAAGGCTTGAAGTGACTACTGAGAAGCTCTTGTCTCGCACCTTGTATGACAAATATGAAAAAGGCCATAATTTTCAGGAATGGCTTGATTGAAAGAATCACTGAAGAAGTGCCTCCAAATGAAGTAGCTTTGTATGTTTATTACTTACCTCATCGACCTGTAATAAAAGAAAGTAGCAGTGCAACTCCCATTCGACTGGCATCTGACGTATGACCAAGTTTCAAGGCCAACCCTCTTTAAACAAGTGTTTGAAGTGTCGGCCAAATCTTATTGAACTGATTCCCGATATTTTGGCGCGACCGCAGACATTAGAAATGCATTTTTGCAAATAAGTGTTTCTAAAGAGGACAGAGACTACCTACGTTTTCTTAGGTGGAAGAATTTAGAAGAAAAGAATCTAAACCGTAAATACAGCCCCCGTCCTGCCAAAGCACCCGGGTTTTCACTGAATGACAGTCGTTGCAATAGAAACGAGTACTGAAGTCGGTCCTAATGGCCAACACAGCCTCACGGCCCAACCCCTCCCGTAGGAGGCACGTACTATCACTGCAGGAGGGCTGTCGCCCCCCATTTATGTACCCCTAGGTGGGCGAGTTTCTTCATATACAAACCTGAGCAACTCATCCACACTTAGTGGTTCCCACTTCTATAGGGGGAAGAAAAGAATCTAAAAGCGTTTCTTCATGCAAGAGTTGATTTTTGAGTTAAGAGCAGCCTCATCTACTTTCTTTAGTTAAAGAATACCATATTGAAGTTAGCAAAGGTTTTGACTGTGAATTTAAGAAGATACTAAAACAAAGCTTCTATGTTGATAATGCTGTAGCTAGTTTGGACAGTTAAGAGGATCTAAACAATTCTATTTCCAAATCCACTCAATTAATGTTGCAAGGTGGTTTTGAACTCAGAACTTTTATCACTCTACCTGATATCGATACTTTCCTTTTATACTCTGTATTTTTTATATTTATGCTATTTATTATGTGAGATTGTATTTTTGCTTTGAATTTATATTTATTGTTATGTATGTTGATAATGATACGTAATCAACAGGTGGGAGGATGTTGGGTTCGCACAATTGACAGCACTGTTAAAGCACGGGATGCAAAACTGAACATGGTTGGGAAACTCCTGTTTCAGGGATGAAATGGAATCGTCAATTGGATTCTCTGAGGGTTAATATGAGCTGTATGAATGAATCAGGCCTTGAGAAGATAACGAAGTGAATTATGTGTCAGCAGCTCATAAAGTTTTTGATCCTATTGGGTACACCTCTCCAGTTATACTTTGCCCGAAGTAAATGTTGCAAAAGTCCTGAAAAATGTCCTTAGGAATGGATACGGAAATTTCGGGCAATCTGAGAAAGGAATTCTTACAGTGGTTTCAAGATCTAAAGATCCTCAAAGAAATTCATATTTCCAGATGGATAAATGTTACAGCAGAAAATTTGAAGCACTGCTCAATTTATACTTTTTGTTACGCAAGCAAAGAAACTTATGCTGCTGTGGTATTGTTTGCGATTAGAAGAAGAAGGTTCTTTTAAACTGCCTCTTCTTGCGGTTAAATCTAGAATAGCTCCCTTAAGAGGTGGTACAATACCACGTATGGAACTTTTATCTGCTTTGGTAGCAGCAAGACAAAAAAATTCAATTATTGAAGCATTGAATTGGAAGAAAGTAAAATGCTACTATTGGAGCGATTCGACTACTGTACTCGCATGGATATCTAGGAAGGAAAATTGGTCAGTATTTGTCCGAAATCGAGTACAGGAGATAAGAAAACTAACTTCTACTTTAGCATGGAATGATGTAGTTGGTGAACTAAATCCCACAGACTTGCCATCTAGAGGCTGTACAGCAACACAACTTATGACACTTAGATGGTGGGTGGGACCAAAATGGTTAACAGAACCTCTCGACTTTTGGCATCAAGGGAATATCTTGAGTGAAGACATTAATGAAGACAAGGTAGAAAAAGAAAAGTTAAAATCTACAAAATCTTTGGCTTGCACTGAAAATAGTATCCAGTGCAATAGAATCAAATAGTACGTTTAGTAGGTTGGATATTACGATTTAAAAATAATTGTCTCTGCACGAAAGAAGAAAGAATGCTAGGAGAGCTCACTTCTTCTGAATTTAATAAAACGGAGTTGAAATTAGTTTCGATGATTCAACAGGAATCTTTTGAAGGAGAAGACGGCAAAAAAGGTTTGACTGTTTTTGTAGATGAGGATAAAATCTTACGTATAAAGACACAAATCATTAATAGAAGAGACAAAGAAGACATCCGGAAGCCAATGCTTCTATCCTCAAATTAGGATGTCGTACTGAAGCTCATATACATTATCACGAGAAGAATTTACATTATGGTCTTCAAATTTTGCAAAATATCTTAAGGGAAAATGTTTGAATTTTGAATGGGAGAAAAACAATACGCAACATCGTATCAAAGTGTGTAATTTGCTAGCGATTCCCTTCAAAGAGGCTACAAGTTGATTCTGGTCCATTACCTGAAAATCACGTTCGAGATTATGCTGTTTTCCAAATCACAGGAGTAGAATGCAGCCGGGCCGTTTTTCCTCAGAGGCAATCAGAAAGCTTGGGTGCTACTCTTCACCTGCACTGTTTTCCGAGCTGTTCATCTAGAACTTATCTCTAGTTTATCTACTGAAGCATTTTTTATGATTTTTCGTAGGTTTGTCTCAAGACGAGGAAGATGCTCAACTATTTTTTGCGACAACAATACCAATTTCGTTGGTGTTGTCAATCTACTCCACGGTTTGGATTGGAATAAAATTATAAGACATGGTGCTGTCGAGGCCATCGATTGGAAATTTAACCCGCCAACAGCTGCATGGTGGGGAGGTTGGTGGGAGAGACTAATTCGAATATTGAAGGACCTCTTAAAGAGGATCTTAGGTCAAGCACAGCTACTTTATGAAGAAATGTTAACAATTCTGTGCGATTGTGAAACGTTGATGAATTCCCGACCCCTTACTTTCGTGTCTGAAAGCGATCAGCTAGTACCAATATCTCCTTCGTCATTCCTACAAGATATCAAAGAATGGAGTACACCGGATATTGATGCTATAGACCATAAAAGTCTAAATCGAAGGATAAAATACCGGCAAAACTTACGAACGAACTTGCGGAACAGATATAGAAACGAATATCTGGGTCTTCTCGTACAACGAACAAAATGTACAGATGTGCGTAAACTTGCGGTTGGAGATATTGTGTTAGTTAGCGCAGACAATTGCAAAAGAAGCAACTGGCCACTGGGACGAGTAACAGATATTATTTCTGAGAAGGACGCGATTGTTCGACTTGTTAAAATACAAACGTCGCATTCGAAATTACTCCGTCCATTTCAACGTGTGTGTATCCTTTAGATATTTCATCTGCTAGTGACTTTCTACTGCCAATGAAAGTAAATCATACTGTTGGTATAGATTAAGATGACAAGGAGACTTTTTCAGAACGTAAAAGGAAAGTATCGAGATCAGCTAGAGAGATAAAAGTTTCCGAGAAATAAGATTTGTGAAAATTAGATTTGGAATTATTTATTTACTTTCCTAATATGTCTATTTATATTTATACCATTTATTATGTTAGATTGTATTTTTGTTTTGAATTTATATTTATTGTTATGTATGTTGATTATGATGCGTAATCAACAGGTGGGAGGATGTTGGGTTCACACAATTGACAGCACTGATAAAGTACGTATCGCTGTATTTATATTTTTGATTTAAGAGTTGTGAATCTGGCATTTTCTATTCAAGTTTCTGTTCAGATGTAAAAAGAAATGGATGATGTGTTCGTAAAATAAATGTCTATTTTCAGTTTTGTAAAAGAGTTATTTGTTTTTTAAACTACTTTCTGTTGAGTCAAGGGGTCGCTCAGAAGTATGCTTGTTTAACTCTTTTTAATTAACATCGTGAACAATTTTACTTCTTTAAAATGTAAAATAATAAATTTAGCAGCGATTTTAGTGAAATGTTGCTACAAAAACTACTAAAAGAAATCCACGATAACAGATAATGCCACAAATCCACATCTTTAATTTATCTCAAAAATGATGAACAATAAAAAGTTTGGAAGGCAGACTTTTCTTTAACACTTTCACTGGATCAATTTTATCTTTATACCATTATTGCAATGCATTTCCTGAACGAAAGAAATAAAATTTAAAAGTACTAAAGAAAAACTTATCATAAAAAACATGAACAGAAATATTTTTTTTAATAAAGCTTGTTATTTAGAAAGTATAAGTGCCCCACTTTTCTAAAACTATTAAAACATCAGCTAGTTCATTTTAAATGATAAACATATTTTCCGAAAATAAACAAGCTTGCATTATAATAAAGTTTTATCAACGTCCTAAATATTCAAAACTAAGATTTACTGAAACTTTCTTTGTTTAGAACTGCATAAAAGATATGTCTTTTAGCCTATTCATTTCGAACAACGATAAAACCGAAGAAGTCAGCACAAACTATTTCACCCTCCTGCCTTTTAACGTACGACCCAAAGATACCATCATTTTCCAATTACAGAAGAAATGAAAATCCACTGTTTTTGCCGTTAATTTTAAGCACTCTCACCCGACTGCAACTCAATATATCTCTCCGGCTAGATCTCCCGGGAATTCTAGCCATACGCCCCAAATGCTGCAATAGTCTTTAACATGCAAATGAAGCTATTTAAAGCAGACCGGGCTGGAAACTCATTTGAAACCATCCAAGAACTTTGGAAGGTACAAAGCATTACCTTACCAGATAAAGCTAGCTCCAGAAGTTTTCGATTGAGGAAGCTTAGCA
>BGPR01046976.1:0-11905 GCA_013235015.1 Araneus ventricosus
TGCTAAGCTTCCTCAATCGAAAACTTCTGGAGCTAGCTTTATCTGGTAAGGTAATGCTTTGTACCTTCCAAAGTTCTTGGATGGTTTCAAATGAGTTTCCAGCCCGGTCTGCTTTAAATAGCTTCATTTGCATGTTAAAGACTATTGCAGCATTTGGGGCGTATGGCTAGAATTCCCGGGAGATCTAGCCGGAGAGATATATTGAGTTGCAGTCGGGTGAGAGTGCTTAAAATTAACGGCAAAAACAGTGGATTTTCATTTCTTCTGTAATTGGAAAATGATGGTATCTTTGGGTCGTACGTTAAAAGGCAGGAGGGTGAAATAGTTTGTGCTGACTTCTTCGGTTTTATCGTTGTTCGAAATGAATAGGCTAAAAGACATATCTTTTATGCAGTTCTAAACAAAGAAAGTTTCAGTAAATCTTAGTTTTGAATATTTAGGACGTTGATAAAACTTTATTATAATGCAAGCTTGTTTATTTTCGGAAAATATGTTTATCATTTAAAATGAACTAGCTGATGTTTTAATAGTTTTAGAAAAGTGGGGCACTTATACTTTCTAAATAACAAGCTTTATTAAAAAAAATATTTCTGTTCATGTTTTTTATGATAAGTTTTTCTTTAGTACTTTTAAATTTTATTTCTTTCGTTCAGGAAATGCATTGCAATAATGGTATAAAGATAAAATTGATCCAGTGAAAGTGTTAAAGAAAAGTCTGCCTTCCAAACTTTTTATTGTTCATCATTTTTGAGATAAATTAAAGATGTGGATTTGTGGCATTATCTGTTATCGTGGATTTCTTTTAGTAGTTTTTGTAGCAACATTTCACTAAAATCGCTGCTAAATTTATTATTTTACATTTTAAAGAAGTAAAATTGTTCACGATGTTAATTAAAAAGAGTTAAACAAGCATACTTCTGAGCGACCCCTTGACTCAACAGAAAGTAGTTTAAAAAACAAATAACTCTTTTACAAAACTGAAAATAGACATTTATTTTACGAACACATCATCCATTTCTTTTTACATCTGAACAGAAACTTGAATAGAAAATGCCAGATTCACAACTCTTAAATCAAAAATATAAATACAGCGATACGTACTTTATCAGTGCTGTCAATTGTGTGAACCCAACATCCTCCCACCTGTTGATTACGCATCATAATCAACATACATAACAATAAATATAAATTCAAAACAAAAATACAATCTAACATAATAAATGGTATAAATATAAATAGACATATTAGGAAAGTAAATAAATAATTCCAAATCTAATTTTCACAAATCTTATTTCTCGGAAACTTTTATCTCTCTAGCTGATCTCGATACTTTCCTTTTACGTTCTGAAAAAGTCTCCTTGTCATCTTAATCTATACCAACAGTATGATTTACTTTCATTGGCAGTAGAAAGTCACTAGCAGATGAAATATCTAAAGGATACACACACGTTGAAATGGACGGAGTAATTTCGAATGCGACGTTTGTATTTTAACAAGTCGAACAATCGCGTCCTTCTCAGAAATAATATCTGTTACTCGTCCCAGTGGCCAGTTGCTTCTTTTGCAATTGTCTGCGCTAACTAACACAATATCTCCAACCGCAAGTTTACGCACATCTGTACATTTTGTTCGTTGTACGAGAAGACCCAGATATTCGTTTCTATATCTGTTCCGCAAGTTCGTTCGTAAGTTTTGCCGGTATTTTATCCTTCGATTTAGACTTTTATGGTCTATAGCATCAATATCCGGTGTACTCCATTCTTTGATATCTTGTAGGAATGACGAAGGAGATATTGGTACTAGCTGATCGCTTTCAGACACGAAAGTAAGGGGTCGGGAATTCATCAACGTTTCACAATCGCACAGAATTGTTAACATTTCTTCATAAAGTAGCTGTGCTTGACCTAAGATCCTCTTTAAGAGGTCCTTCAATATTCGAATTAGTCTCTCCCACCAACCTCCCCACCATGCAGCTGTTGGCGGGTTAAATTTCCAATCGATGGCCTCGACAGCACCATGTCTTATAATTTTATTCCAATCCAAACCGTGGAGTAGATTGACAACACCAACGAAATTGGTATTGTTGTCGCAAAAAATAGTTGAGCATCTTCCTCGTCTTGAGACAAACCTACGAAAAATCATAAAAAATGCTTCAGTAGATAAACTAGAGATAAGTTCTAGATGAACAGCTCGGAAAACAGTGCAGGTGAAGAGTAGCACCCAAGCTTTCTGATTGCCTCTGAGGAAAAACGGCCCGGCTGCATTCTACTCCTGTGATTTGGAAAACAGCATAATCTCGAACGTGATTTTCAGGTAATGGACCAGAATCAACTTGTAGCCTCTTTGAAGGGAATCGCTAGCAAATTACACACTTTGATACGATGTTGCGTATTGTTTTTCTCCCATTCAAAATTCAAACATTTTCCCTTAAGATATTTTGCAAAATTTGAAGACCATAATGTAAATTCTTCTCGTGATAATGTATATGAGCTTCAGTACGACATCCTAATTTGAGGATAGAAGCATTGGCTTCCGGATGTCTTCTTTGTCTCTTCTATTAATGATTTGTGTCTTTATACGTAAGATTTTATCCTCATCTACAAAAACAGTCAAACCTTTTTTGCCGTCTTCTCCTTCAAAAGATTCCTGTTGAATCATCGAAACTAATTTCAACTCCGTTTTATTAAATTCAGAAGAAGTGAGCTCTCCTAGCATTCTTTCTTCTTTCGTGCAGAGACAATTATTTTTAAATCGTAATATCCAACCTACTAAACGTACTATTTGATTCTATTGCACTGGATACTATTTTCAGTGCAAGCCAAAGATTTTGTAGATTTTAACTTTTCTTTTTCTACCTTGTCTTCATTAATGTCTTCACTCAAGATATTCCCTTGATGCCAAAAGTCGAGAGGTTCTGTTAACCATTTTGGTCCCACCCACCATCTAAGTGTCATAAGTTGTGTTGCTGTACAGCCTCTAGATGGCAAGTCTGTGGGATTTAGTTCACCAACTACATCATTCCATGCTAAAGTAGAAGTTAGTTTTCTTATCTCCTGTACTCGATTTCGGACAAATACTGACCAATTTTCCTTCCTAGATATCCATGCGAGTACAGTAGTCGAATCGCTCCAATAGTAGCATTTTACTTTCTTCCAATTCAATGCTTCAATAATTGAATTTTTTTGTCTTGCTGCTACCAAAGCAGATAAAAGTTCCATACGTGGTATTGTACCACCTCTTAAGGGAGCTATTCTAGATTTAACCGCAAGAAGAGGCAGTTTAAAAGAACCTTCTTCTTCTAATCGCAAACAATACCACAGCAGCATAAGTTTCTTTGCTTGCGTAACAAAAAGTATAAATTGAGCAGTGCTTCAAATTTTCTGCTGTAACATTTATCCATCTGGAAATATGAATTTCTTTGAGGATCTTTAGATCTTGAAACCACTGTAAGAATTCCTTTCTCAGATTGCCCGAAATTTCCGTATCCATTCCTAAGGACATTTTTCAGGACTTTTGCAACATTTACTTCGGGCAAAGTATAACTGGAGAGGTGTACCCAATAGGATCAAAAACTTTATGAGCTGCTGACACATAATTCACTTCGTTATCTTCTCAAGGCCTGATTCATTCATACAGCTCATATTAACCCTCAGAGAATCCAATTGACGATTCCATTTCATCCCTGAAACAGGAGTTTCCCAACCATGTTCAGTTTTGCATCCCGTGCTTTAACAGTGCTGTCAATTGTGCGAACCCAACATCCTCCCACCTGTTGATTACGTATCATTATCAACATACATAACAATAAATATAAATTCAAAGCAAAAATACAATCTCACATAATAAATAGCATAAATATAAAAAATACAGAGTATAAAAGGAAAGTATCGATATCAGGTAGAGTGATAAAAGTTCTGAGTTCAAAACCACCTTGCAACATTAATTGAGTGGATTTGGAAATAGAATTGTTTAGATCCTCTTAACTGTCCAAACTAGCTACAGCATTATCAACATAGAAGCTTTGTTTTAGTATCTTCTTAAATTCACAGTCAAAACCTTTGCTAACTTCAATATGGTATTCTTTAACTAAAGAAAGTAGATGAGGCTGCTCTTAACTCAAAAATCAACTCTTGCATGAAGAAACGCTTTTAGATTCTTTTCTTCCCCCTATAGAAGTGGGAACCACTAAGTGTGGATGAGTTGCTCAGGTTTGTATATGAAGAAACTCGCCCACCTAGGGGTACATAAATGGGGGGCGACAGCCCTCCTGCAGTGATAGTACGTGCCTCCTACGGGAGGGGTTGGGCCGTGAGGCTGTGTTGGCCATTAGGACCGACTTCAGTACTCGTTTCTATTGCAACGACTGTCATTCAGTGAAAACCCGGGTGCTTTGGCAGGACGGGGGCTGTATTTACGGTTTAGATTCTTTTCTTCTAAATTCTTCCACCTAAGAAAACGTAGGTAGTCTCTGTCCTCTTTAGAAACACTTATTTGCAAAAATGCATTTCTAATGTCTGCGGTCGCGCCAAAATATCGGGAATCAGTTCAATAAGATTTGGCCGACACTTCAAACACTTGTTTAAAGAGGGTTGGCCTTGAAACTTGGTCATACGTCAGATGCCAGTCGAATGGGAGTTGCACTGCTACTTTCTTTTATTACAGGTCGATGAGGTAAGTAATAAACATACAAAGCTACTTCATTTGGAGGCACTTCTTCAGTGATTCTTTCAATCAAGCCATTCCTGAAAATTATGGCCTTTTTCATATTTGTCATACAAGGTGCGAGACAAGAGCTTCTCAGTAGTCACTTCAAGCCTTTTCTTGGCGAGATTGAAGTTATCAAGTAATGGAGAACTAACATCAACCCATGGCAAACAAACCTCATAACGGTTGTCTTGATTGAATTTCACAGTTTCTTTGAATTGTTCTTTAGTTTTTGGGTCTATCTTATGTTTGGACATTCTCTACATGGGATCATAGATTCCAATTCCATCTAGTCTCTAAAGATCAGAAATTTCAGATTCCTTCACAAACAATGATCTTACAGTCATAGCTAAGTTAGCTCTTTCAGATATTATGTGTAACTTTTCTCATTAATATCCATCCAAGATGGGTTTCGACTGCAATTAAACCTGAGGACAATAACTTTCTTTTGCCTGTCAGAAGCCTACACATAATATCTGCTCAAATGAATACTTGTATAGATCCACAAAAGACGTTGGTATCAGTTAAGACAACACCCAAGTATTTCAACTCCTTCAACCAAGGACCTTCACTCACAGGTACAGTTTCACATGTAACAGCTTGATGCAAAACTTCAAAATTGCAGGTGAAATTCCCATTTAGTTGTTTCAACTTTATTCTATAGCATTTATGCTTACATTCCTTAGTAGAAACACCGCAATCAAGGAACTTTTTATTGTCTTTTGCGACGAAAGGGATATTTCATCGCTTCTGCAATATTCTTTGAAATGTATTACTTTTGTGAGCAGGTATTACACAGCACACGAACTGTTTTCTATTTATCACCGGAAAGAATCTTGGCCTTAAAAGTTTAAAGACATACTTTTGGATTTGTATTTACATTTGACAAGTTCACATCTTTTCCTGAAGGATTGTCATCCTCTTCCTTCTTCTGGTTTGCTTTCTTGACAGCCTGAAGTTGATAGTTACATGTTTTTACTACAAATAGGACATTTTAAAAACTTCCCGACATTTTATAACTGAATGTCCGGTTTGAAGGCATGCAAAACAGCAATTCTTGTCCCTAACTTTCTTCTGTTTTTCTTCGAGTGTTAGTTTTTGAGCATTGAAACAATCAGAACCGACATGCTTGCCGTCGCAAAATATGCATTTTGGTTTCTTTTTATCACCGGAAAGAATCTTGGCCTTAAAAGTTTAAAGAAATACTTTTGGATTTGTATTTACATTTGACAAGTTCACATCTTTTCCTGAAGGATTGTCATCCTCTTCCTTCTTCTGGTTTGCTTTCTTGACAGCCTGAAGTTGATCAAACATCAGAGTTACATGTTTTTACTACAAATAGGACATTTTAAAAACTTCCCGACATTTTATAACTGAATGTCCGGTTTGAAGGCATGCAAAACAGCAATTCTTGTCCCTAACTTTCTTCTGTTTTTCTTCGAGTGTTAGTTTTTGAGCATTGAAACAATCAGAACCGACATGCTTGCTGTCGCAAAATATGCATTTTGGTTTCTTTATTTCAGTGCTTTGGAAGATGCAAGTAACATGAATGCAGTTGGAACTTTACCCCTTTGAGTTTCTAGATCATATTTCTTTTTCCTGGGAATCTTAACATCTTCTCCTTTTGTTACACCAAAACCAGACATCGCCAAGGATTTTCTGTCCTCTCCTTCTAATTCGCACTTGAGGAATAACATCAAATTCTCCAACCGTTCCTTTGCATCATTTGCGGAACTGGATGCAGGATTCTATTCCAAGCTTTTAGAAATTCCTCATCAAAACATGATTCGACCATAAGATAGAGAACAGATGCGCATTTATCTGTTGTAACTCCCATAGTTTCAAAAGCTAGCAAATTAGATTCTAGTTTATCATAAAGGAATGTTGGCGATAATTTTTTATTAGACTGCACAGAAATTATTAATTTCAACAATTCCCTGAGATAATCTTCTACCAGAAGGTCTTCTCTTCCTAAGCAATCCTTTAAACTGTCAACAGCTTCTGCAAAATTTTCTCCTGCTGGTGGAAAACTTTCCACTACCGCTCTTGCTCTTGAACCGACGACAGTGGCTTGCACCAAATATTGGAATTTGTTTTCAGGAGCAATATCATCATCTTTGTCGATATACTCAAATTGGCTCCAGAATGATAACTAGTCTTTTAAATCAACGCCAAAATGTCTGAATTGCAACTTAGGCAAAGTGAACTTTTTCTTCGCATTGCTAGTTTGGGGAATTTGCTGATAAATAACACTTTGGTTTTGAGTTTGTGCTTGCATTCTTGAAAACTACAATTCAGTATTCATTTTCAACTTTTACAATTCTTGTTCCAGATTTTTATTCATTTTTTTAGGCTCAAACTCTTTTTCTATATTCAGTTTTTCAAGCTGAAACTGTTTTTCTTCTTGTAACTTTCTGTCTGTTACTGCTTTCTCCAAAACTCCTTTAACAAAATCTGGATCACCTTTGTACTCATCGCTGTTTAAAATGATATCGCAGATTTTTGCCGTTGGTGTCACATTTTCGCCAATTTCATTGGCCACAAGAATCAGGTCTTCTTTCTTGCAGGACTTTACTGATTAAAACATATTGAAAATACAGGATTATTATAAAAAGTCCTTTCGCGGACGCCAAATGTTGTAGCAAATACAGATTTCGCCGAAATCTCCGCTAAATTTAATTAATGTTTCACCTTTTAAGGAAGCAAAATTCTTCACGATGTTAATTCACAAGAGTTAAACAAACATACTTTTTTATAAAACTGAAAATTTTCATTTATTTTACAAACGCATCATCCATTACTTTTTATACCTGAAGTTTGAAGTTTGGTTTTGTTTGGGATCTATAGCGGCAAAGGCTGTCATCCCCTAGTATACGAGAGTTACAGTTAGTAGAAATCAAAGCTCTTCATCATCTGAAGAAAAACCCGAAGATGGTGCTTCGAAGAGCAAATCGTATGAAGAAAAACTTTGTATGAGGAAAAAAATTTCAAGACTCAGATTGAGTTTCAAGCAGAAGATCCTTCTGTGGGGCAAATACTTCTTGCAGATTAAAAGAATAAGTTCGATGGTGTTTTCTTGATTGCACACGGAGCAAAAGGGGTTGTTGTGAAGTCCAAATCTATGCAAAAGAGCTGGGATGATGATCATTCGAGTTAAAATGCGGGTAATGATGATGTCCTCGCGTCTATTTTTCAACTAAGGTGCAAGAGATAAGATGGAGGGTAGATCTCCCACGATTTCTAGATATTTGTTATTTCGACAGCTTTCAATCGGCTTTTGAATAGAAAATTTACTATAGTATGAACAAATATCTTCCACTGCGATCCACTCAATGTATAGGTCCGACGACTCCGTGACATTTTTGGCGAGAAAATCCGCCCTTTCATTCCAGGTAATGTTTGAGTGCCCCGGAGTCCAAACCAATGCAATTTTTTTATTAAACTTAGCTCTCATTAAAATTTTATATTATTTATTAAAATTTTAAAATTTTATTTTATTTTATATCTGAACAAAAACTTGAATAGAAAATGCCAGGTTCACAACTCTCAAAGCAAAAATATAAATAGAGAGATGTGTGCTTTACCAGTGCTGTCAATTGTGTGAACCCAACAGTAGTTTTCAGTGAAACGTATGAGTGTCAAAATAAATGTTAAGCACATTTCTTTCAAAGCTGAATATTTAATAAGTAAAATAGTGACTATTTCGTACGTTTTTGTTGTCTCAAATATTCTTCTAAAATTAGATTTCAATCACGAATCATCATAAGAACTGAACAAAAACTGTGACAGCAAGATCAGATTTATTGTGGATTGCAAATACCGTTATTACTACATATTACAATATACAAATTCTCTCGAAATCTTAATCTCATTGTACACGAGACGTATCTACTATATTCAACACAACGAAAGATCACACTGAACAGCAATACCTTATAGATTTATAGAGAGCGCAACATATTATAAACATCCATTTCAATCATTATTTACGGCCAGTAAAGAGGCAGTAGCAAGAATTATCCACGATAAACGCTAATTATTTTTTGTAAGACTTAATATATCCTCTGTAAAGCTGCCTTTTTCATTTGTTCCTAATATTTTAATACGAATAACAGGTAACAGAGAGAAGCTCTTTAAATGACTCTATTTTAAGTGACAAATTCCCGTTCTACTGATAATTTGTTATTAAAAACTGTGAAATGCAATTTCTCCTTGTGTAAATTGATGAAAAATGACTTTTTTACAAATGATTGCTCTACGGACACCACCAGGAAGAATAGAGGTGCCGTGTGATGTGAACCTGACTAGTCAATCTGAGGTGTGACGCAACTCAGAGAAAATGTATCCCCACCCTTCCGAGATTAAGGCACTGCTAATGAGTAACTGTAATCTAAATACTTGCCTCTTTTTAAGAGTTCTGCGTTTGTATTATATGAATATTTAATGTTAATGTAATAATTTTAATTACTGTAAATAACTAGCTGTGTAACGCCGACATACAGGCGTACAACAACTCAACACGTCTCTCTGTCAAAAGCCACCTATCGGAGAATACTATAAACTGGCAGACTCGGTGGATCTTGCGCTTGTGAGGTTGACTTTTTTTTATATCAAATTCCCCAGTTAATCATTTTCTTTCTTAAATTACTTAATCATTTTTTATGTTAATTGTTTTGTGTGTTTTTGTAATTGTGTGTGTCTGTAACTATGTCTTAAGTAAGTAAATAATTATAAATGTTATTGTCTCACTTTTATTCCCTTAATGATGACACACTCGGTTACAACTGGTGTTATAATTTAAAATATTAGCATTTCTTTCAAGTGACTTCTGGCTTGATGGATTGATACTGGTGATGAATAGATAGTGACTAATTAATAAATGCCAACTATGTTACGTTAAATATTTATTTTTGTAATGCAATAAAACTTACCGGGAATACTATACAGTAGTTTATATCGTGGGCTGTCTAGCAAATCTGTTTACTTACAATACATTACATATCTATAATGTTGTCAAAAATGTCACTAATATTTTCGCCTTTTCTACAAGCAGTTTCGGAATTCCCTGCTTTGTGTGGCACCATTATTATTTTTCGAGATTGCATTTATAAAATATTTCTTGATACATTTCAAGTAGCTTTGAGTATGATGTTTATCATCTATGTTAAAGACGGTGTTTTTAAAGCATTCGAAATGTTATTATGAGCTCCTAACGCAGAACATGCCTCTGTAATTAAAAGCAGATTCATTCGAGAGCAGCTATTATATTTCCACATGAATATTAGATATCTTAATAAAGAACTACTTTTATAACTTTGCTATAATTATTAATGATAGATAATTTAAAATGCTGTATTAAATATTCATTTAAATTGGATATGGCTCAATTATATTGAAATGAAATTTCAATATATGCATCTCCTTAAGAGTATATGTGCTGAATAAATGAAACAATTTGTTTCATGCATTTTCTATTTCATATTAATTTTTAAAATGTCTGCATCCTTGACACGTGTATATTAATTTTCTGTACTAAGTTCATTTTATAATTTTAAAAGAAGCTAATTCCTTTGAAGATCAACATTTTTATATATTCTATGATGAATTTCGCATTTTCTTTGAGAAGCAATTAGTAAAGTCATTAGTTTCTTAAAAAATATTTAAACTGTTACTTTGAAAGAGAATTTAAAATTAGAAACTGTCTGTGCTTTGTTTGTGAATTTAGAATTTAGAGGTTCAAGCCTCTTTTTCAAGAATTAAAAGTTATCCATTCTTTGTGATCTTTAAATTACATTTAATATTTAGAGCTGACTTTTAATTTTTGTGAATTTCGAATTCAGGATCAAAGCATTAAATATACTCTGAAGAAATTTGAAAATATTTAATGATTCGAAACATTTTTCAAGAGAAGAAATGGATATTTCAAAATATAATTTATCAATTTATGCAGATTTTAAAGTAAATTTGATTTATTCAAATCTTGTTCAAGTCCGATTAGGCTCAATCTGTTATCTGAATCAAATGTTTATAATTGTGTTAATGTAATTTTACTGGTTTCATCTCATTCGTTAAGAACTCTTTTATAAAACACTCTTAGCTTTCCAACAAGCTACGCTGTCTCAAGCATTACGGTTTACTTAAATATAAAGAGAGCACAGAAAGCTTTAGAACTATTAGAGCATATAATCTGAATAGGAGGAATTTCTTAATTAAATTTCAATGAAAGCAGAAGGATATCGTATTACAAAGGAGATAATTAATGTCGCATATCATCACCTTTCATCTAATAATTCTAATTGCAATTCTCGTGAGCGATTTGAAAAATATGTTATACTAAGAATTATTAACCGTTTATTCATGCTATGAGTTTAATCATTCTATGAGAAATTTAACTTCATTTAGTTCGTAATTAAGGGTTTATAAAGAGCTTTCGTGAAGGCTTCAAATATTTGCAAATAAATAAATCTAACGGCGAATTTTGATTGTCGACCTCGGCAAGCGGGAAAGTGTAAATACTTGAATAAAAGTTCAATTCAACCTTCATTGAAATATGATGTGAGTTTTAACCCTCTTATACCGAGCGAGGCGGTCTGAAAATTCCCCCTTAATAGCGACGACGGCCGGTCTGAGGCGGTTGGTTTATTTTGAGGGGAGGTGAGGTTCTGAGATCGCTTATGATATGAGTGCGGTAGGGGGTCCAATTATCCTTGCCAACCACAGCCCATTTCTGTGCGCCTTAAGGGAATGTTACAGTAGGCGGTGGGGAAAATGGTCCCCAGCTTGGGAGAGTCCAATTCATGTCATTTCCTCCAAAAAAGTCCTGGTTTTAAATGAGCTAGAAGAAAAAAAGTCTCCTGGGGATTAAAAAGTCAAAAACAGTTGAAAATGTTTTGGCAAAAATGTTTTAAGCAAAGAAAAGTTTTATTATGGCTTTTTCTTAAGTGAATCATTAAAACATGGAAAAAAAATCGGCACACGCATTTACGAAGGTTGAAAATTTAACTATGACAATCACATAAGTGCAGTTGACATAGGTACTAGCTTGATAAGCTTATAGTCATTCGATGTAGTGACAGTGTTGTGTGCAACTTATTTCCAGTGATATTGAAGTCGCAGAATGCCTAAAGCAGTACCAATTCTGTTGATGGCTCGGTTGGAGTAACTATCTCCTTAAGAATCCCTGGAACAGTGCAATAGAATG
>BGPR01046977.1:0-11905 GCA_013235015.1 Araneus ventricosus
TGTGTGGGGCCTGGTTGCACGCTAAATCATAAGTAGTGGCCAAATATCCTCCCGTTGATATGGCGTGGAAGTTTCGAAAGGGGATGTCAGCTGAGGTGTCGTCCTCGTCGTCTGACCGTGGTTGAAAATAACGAGGTCCGTCCCAAAATAGCCCTCGTGTTGCATCAAAACGGGACATTAATATAACTAAACTAAACTGCCTAGCTCGTTTGCGCATATCCTCAAGCAATCGAATGGATAGATGCACAGATAGCCTAAACTTTGACGAATTTGCTGAGAAATTGGGGCTGATAAAAAAGCTGTACACACTTCATGTCTAATTTAATTCATCTTATTAGTATCCTTTTAGAGATGTGCCACATACATGACGGCAGACTCATGGACAATCTTTCCTACGTCAGAATTTTCCTAAAATTTCATACGGATCTATAATTCTGGTCCTTAGATGACATACGAAATTTCATTTTTCTAGTCTGTTTTGATTTTGAATTGTAGTTTTCACATACAGACATACTGACCGATATAATCAATTTATTCAATGAAGGAAATACCTTGATAAAATTCTGTTAGCAATTACTATACATTCTCTTTTTGTCCTCAGATCCGAGAAAGTATGAATTTCTTCCAAAGCTCAAAAAGTCTAAGGTTTTTTTTTTCTGTTCTGGTTTAACTGTTCCCATTTTTTGTTGTTGTTCTGTAAACATTTAACAGAAAGGACAATAATAGATCAGAATTTTGATGTCATTCGTATTGCTCGTTTGTTCGTTCCTGAATATATCGCAAAAATAGGAAAGAGTTTTTACTTTAATAGACAGCTTCTTTTTAATTCTTCCTAATTCAACAAATGTGAAACAATGAAGTGTGCTCTTCCTTACTATTGGCAGGATTCTCTTTCGAAGAGTATTCAGTGCTGTAGTCTCACATATTTACTGATCCTACATGGTAGGGAATGAGGACCCTTCTTATTGGTTTTCAATGTCATGTGAATTGGTTTCCTTTTAAATGACGTCGTGAAACTAAATAGTACTTGGGCCAATGCTGAAGGTTCGTCCTTTATTTGTTATATTATAAAACTATATTCATTATGTCACAAACATAATTAGAAGAGAGTTTTGATCTCTTCATGATGCGATAGCGGAATAGTAATAAAAACCCTTCTAAGAGTGGAGCTATGACGTCATTTAAAAGTTAGCCAAGCCACGTGACATTGAGAACCAATGAGAAGCGTCCTCATTCCCTACTATGTAGGATCCGTAAATATGCTGTTGTCTCCAACACCATCAGAACGGGCCTAAATGAGTATTTTTGGAATGTCCAAAGCGCTGGCATTTGAATCATCGTATAGGTAGAAGGAATATTGAGTCTTATGGCAGAGCGAATATAACCTACTTTAACGAATTCTGGTAGCGTGAAGTAACTGAAAGTAAGGAAAGTGTGCTTGGCTACAATATGTTAGCGAATCATTTTATTATAATTTGAAGTAAATATGTTTAATAGTAAAGGAAATATGAGTATTTGTAGTAAATACTTTTTAACTGCGCATGCGCAAAACACAGTGTACTTTTTCTTTCGCAACGTTAATCCAGGTATCTAAGCCAGCTTATATCAAAATTCCAGTTGAACACCATCAGGATCTAGAAAGTTGTAGGTATTGCAGTCAGCAAAATTTCACTCATTCTCCAAGAGAAAAAAATGATAAGACTTTTCCACAAATCGATATTTTTGATACTTGAATCTTCGGGTATTAATCGTCGAATTGAAGTTTTAATCATATATTTAATTTATAAGTACATATGGGTACTCAGATTTTTACCTTTCATATAATTCAATATTGTTGTTCGAAGATTCAAGTTTCGAGTATTCTGTAAGTTTCGCAAAATTTGTCTGAAAATTCTGCTTGTTATAATGAAAAAAACATGTGAAAAATTTAGGATTTTGTAAAGAAAACTTTTCATCTCCCCGAATATTCATGGTATTTTTACGAAATTCCATGTAAGCAATGTGCGTAAGAAGCAAAACCATTACAGAAAGTTTCGAAAAATTAAAAGCTTCCTGTGAAACGGGGTGAGCCGAAATCAATTTTTTCTTCATCAATTTTTGGACGGTCCCTTAAATATGCTCGTGACCGAACCTTAACTGTAAAATGTGAGTTCCCACCATTGTACATCCATGATTCTTTACAACTGATTGTGATCCAAAGCATTCAAATAAACTCCAAATGTTTCACATTTTACCGATCTTGCAATACTTTTGGCCTGCATTGTATAATATATTTTGCCTTTCTTTATTTTTTTAAAAGAGAAGGGTCTCGTAAGTATATTAGATAGTTTAGTAATATTAACGCCCCGTTTTGAAGCAACACGAGGGCTATGTTGGGACGGACCTCGTAATTTTGAACCACTGTCAGAAGACGAGGGAGACACCTGAGTTGGCACCCCCTCTCGACACCTACACGCCTGACCAACGGGAGGATGTTTGGACATACGTATGATTTAGCGTGCAACAGGCCTCATACTCGTTGGATCTTCGGTGGGATCGGGTTTCGACCATGGAACCCTCCGGTCCCAAAGCCGAGACCTTACCACTGGGCCATCGTGACCCTGTCTTTTATATAAACACAACTGGGCAACTTAAACGTTTAAAACCAGAGAGACCCAACATAGATTAGGTTACGTTATATTAACGTCCCGTTTCGAAGCAACACGAGGGCTATTTAGGGACGGACCTCGAAATTTTGAACCGCTGTCAGATGACGAGGACGACACCTGAGCTGGCACCACCCCCTCCAAACTTCCGCGCCACACCAGCGGGAGGGCATTTGGCCACTACGTATGATTTAGCGTGCAACAGGCCCCACACACGGCGGATCTTCAGTGGAATCGGGTTTCGAACCTGCGACCCTCCGGTCCCGGGGTCGAGACCTTACCACTAGGCCACCGCGGCCCTACCGAACATAGAACTTTCGATGATCTGAGCTAAGTATCATACAGAAATGTTTTGCTTTAAAACAGAAGAATTCAAGGGAGTTTTAGATTAACTGAACTAGATATCATCACTATACAATTGTTTTGTATCTTATGTTGATAAATTATGGTATCTGTCTCAGTTTGACTCTGTTTCTTGATGTCTGCATTAATGTAACAGAACGATAAATTCAAAACAATTTTAAACTATAGAGGAATGATAGTTCTACTAACCTCCTCTTCATGATTTGATTTGAGATACAAGTGTAAATTTTATATATTTTATTTTTTACTAGCAGTACGCGCACGGCGTTGCCCGTGGAATCAGGACTTCAAAAAGTGGGTGAAAAAAAGTGCACACAATGGCACGAAAAAGTTTTGAAAACAAAAGCAAAGCAAAAAATACACATTATTGATATTCCCGCTTATTTTTCTTTGCGAATGACGTCACCTGCCGCGAAGAAGGTCACGTTGCAACAATGCATTGTGGGATGGTCCGGAGAAGCTCTCGCTGTTAAATCGCGCTACGAAAAAACTGTTTGAACCGATCAGGGAAAAATTAATTTTGTAAAAACGAAAAACGATATTTTAATAGTTCTTGTTTTAAATCGGACATAAACGTGTAATTTGTAGACTGAAAAAAAATGAAAATTATAGAGATGTTAGAACGTCAGATGCGATAATTTTAAGAAATCTTTATTCAAAATTACCATAAAAGTGACTATTTTTCAAAATTCAGTAAATTACGTTAGAAATTCAAAACTAAATTCATTAGAACGGAAATCGCATGCTCTTTCCGATGGTATATATATTTTTATCGTAAACTTATTCGTAACTATTCTATTGAGAAATTAGTGCGAAAAATCAACCAAAACAACACAAAACATTAAATAAAAAAATTCTAGATTAAAATTTAAAATTTCGGCTTCGAGGTGCATTCAGTCACCATTACGACTATCTGTGTGCCAAATTTCATGGCTGTAAGTGCGATAGATTCGTCTGGACATCGCAGACAAACACACACACACACACGCACGCACACAAATATTGCCTTTTCTAAGTATAGATGATTAGTTGAATTCTATTTTTAAGATAGTTCTTAAATATTATTTGAAGCCGAATTTTGTGAATTTGAATGAAAAATACCTCTTTCATGATGTCCTCAGGGACACTGCTCTACCTATGTTTGTTTGTCTTTGCATTTGAGGAAATATGATGGTATGCTAGGATCTCAATTCCAGCTTAACTCTCTGACCGTGTAATTTTCAAATCAGTGTTTGATGCAATTTTTCAAACGTGTTCAAATGTTATGGAACCAGTCGAATTAATTATATGCAAAGATATATTGGTCTAATATGATGCAGCGCTATAAAAGTACTCGAGAAACATTTTAACCTCTGAAAATCGCAGGGTGCAGCAGAAAAAAGAATTGCTGCCAACCCGAGGAAATCGCGGAATACGCAGACAGAGGGTTAATTTGAGATGAAAATTGTCGTATTTCATTAGCAATTCTTCAAATCAACTTGCAGGTTTCAAGGATGATATTATTTCTAAGCGTAAATTCTTCCAATAATTGGGATACATTATGTAGGGTTTCTTACCCGGGAATCCGGGATCTGGAAATCGTAAGACTGTCATACTTTTTGTGTTCCTGGAAATTATACTTTGTTCCAGGGAACCAAGATTCAAGACTTAATTGATATTAAAGAACAACATATTTTGGTTATTATAGAGGGGGTGCCAGCTCACAGGAGTCATCCTCGTCATCTGACCGCGGTTCAAAATTACCAGGTCTGTCCCTAAATAGCCCTGGTGTTGCTTCAAAACGGGACGTTAACCTAACCTAACGCAACACGAGGACTATTTTGGGATCTCGTAATTTTAACAGCGGTCAGATGACGAGAAAGACACCCGAACTAGCAACCCCTTCTCCATACTTCCGCATCACACCAGCGGGAGGTTGTTTGACCCACGACGGATGATTTAAGGTGCACCGGTCCCACATACACGACTGATCTTCACTGGAATCGGGCTTCGAGCCTTGAACCTTCCGGACCCAAAGCCGACACTGTACCAGCATCCCACCGCGGCTCTAAGAGCTACGATGGATGCGATTGATTTTGAAATAAGGAGATTTATAGATGCTGAATGAAACGTGATTTTGGAGAAACGAAGAAATAATATGTAGATATAGAAGTGTTAAGCTTTTAAAATCAATTTTACTATTAAACTACAGCAGGCGTACGTATGCAGGAGATACTTATATTGTGCATAATATTATATACTCATATCGTTCTTTTATATAATTTAAGTGTAATTTGTATTTATATAATTTTTGTTTAAAATAAACCCAATAAATACATATTTGCATAAATAAAAGCTGCATTTATTTCTGTAAAAATATAAATATGGAATACGATGCGCAATACAAGTACCTCCTGCATACGAGAGCCCACTGGAAGTTTATTTTGAATTTTTTTAAATTTAATGCAACTTTTCCAGACATCAAAATTGGGATAGCTAAACAAATAATTTCCATCGATTTTTGAAATGTTATAGCTAAAGTTTCTGAAAGTGTTATTTGGTTTAAATTGCACTTAAAACTGCATAAAATAAGATCGAAGTGAGAGGTACGAGCAAATTCAGATCATAGTGTTTAGTGAAATTTCAGACAATATTATGCTTTGGAAAATGTTAAATCTTCGAGTAGAAAGAACTTTGAGGTAGAGATTATGGATGCCTCACGTCAAAATGAATCGTCAGCCTGGAAATTGCTCCATTTTTATTTCGATTTGAGAGGAAAGTGCTGATAAAAATTGTCGTAAAAGGCATTAGCGTCATTCTTGCTCGCCAGGAGGTACCGCATGCATTGCCCAAATAATATCACTGCCCTTCGAGCCGCAAATGGCTTAACCAGAATTTTGCCGATATTGATTTGCCTGACACAAACCTGCGAAACCTTTGTCTGCGCACCGGGCCTATATTTATGGGCTGAATATTGGAATGGCGTGGAGTGACTTTGAATTAATTAATGAGGAAACTTTTCATTACACGTTGTAGTCACCACCGATATTAAATCGCTAATCAAGCGAGATATATCGATACCATGGAAGACGGTTTGGAGATGAGAGAACATTTGTTTTGGGTACGTAATGAGCCTTTAATTAGTCTCTTGCGCACGAGATGCCTGTGGCATCTGGAGTGCGTACTGCAAATTTATGGATCCAGCATAGCAGAGAATGAGGTCGCTTCTCATTGGCACTTAGCGTCACGTGACTTAGCTTGCTCCTTACTGACGCCGTGATACTCAATAGTACTTACCAATTCTGAGGGTTTGTCCTTTATTTATTTTATTCTAAAAATGCATTCATTTTCTTGAGAAACATCCAAATAATCATAAATAAGAGGTAGTTTTGTCTTCTCTATGATGGTGGTAGATGAAGACAAAATAATAATTAAAATCACGCCTAAGCGCGGCGTTATGGCATTATAAACATGCAAGTAAAGTCACGTGAGGCAGAGAGCCAATGAGAAGCGAAATCATTCCCTACTGTGAAGGATCCATAAATATGTATGGGTACCGTGGAAAATTTTTAAACATAAAAACATGGTCAGCGGCTTCGCTTTCATCAAAATAGGAATCTAGTAGCTACGCTTGTTTGTTGAATGTTAGGATTATATGTTTTTCAAAATTCCAAAATGAGCTCTTACCTCAAAACGTTCCTTCGTTAGAAAGTCAACAGAAGCAAAAGCATGGCAGTCCTAAACAAATCCGTTCGAAACTGATCAGAACGTAGTTCAGTGTTCTAACGAGCTTAGCATAATCAGAAGGTTGCCAAGTAAGGTCAGTGCCGCTTTAACAAACAGGTAGCGGAAATTTAATTTTATTGAAAAAATTCAAACAAAGAACAGAAAGCAGCGCGTTTCAGAGCAGATGAAATGGATGATCGATGACAATACTTGCATTATCACATTACGGGCCAATTATTATTTTTAAATTAGAAATTCATGCTTGTTTTAATATGTTAGTGGAAATTTTTGTTAAATAAAATTCGTGGGCATGTGAATAAAAACCGACGACGAGTAACGCTGGATGCATAAGACCAGTGTTCAATAAAACCAAGCTGCAACTTGAAAACAAAGACACTGTCGCCACGACAAACCTCATTTCTTTTTCTTTTCAGAAAACACTGTAGAAAGTAATTTGCACTGTGTAATTTGTATTGTCAAGTATAAATTGTAAGATATTGAGAGAGAGGAAATACGATTCCACTTATTCGGCAGGCACCGTTTCAATAACATGAACAAATATGAAATAATGCCATAAAATTATTTAAAATCATTTGTAAGACATTGAATATTCAATAAAACCATAGCTTAAATTGCAAATAAACATAATGTCAATTTACCCGTTTGATTTCAATATATATTTAACTTTATAATTTTAGTTCAAAATTGTCTTGGAATTTAACATGCTTACGACATTTCATTTATTCAAAACACTGCTTATTCATTTATAAATTTAAAAAAAAGGAATTCATAGAAACCTTTTTTAAAAGTTATACTATTTTGTTATTGTTTTTATAACTTTAATAACCAAGACTGGTAGGAAATTTTTAACCTACAGTTGATTTTTTTCCTAAATTAAAGTAGGCGGTACATGGGTACTTGATTAATTTGTAATGAAAAAGGAAAAATACAAATGATTAGCTTTGAAACTTTAAACACTTTCCAATAAGTGTCCATAAGGGAAGTAACAAATACCATGGGAATTTTTAAATGCCTATAAAATTTATAAGATATGTAAATTGTTCTCCGATAATTGAAAGAAAATAAGAAACTTCAGGTCAACGCGGTCATATTTATCCATATAAAATTAGTAAATTGTGTTTCAGATGCAAATTCCAAGATACTGCGATAGCAAAATTTAAACTATTCTAGAAGTTGCACTACCATAAACAGTTTAGATACCGAGAATAACACAAAAATTTTTATTATTGAAATAATTTTATTTTGAATATACATTATTCCTTAAATTCATAATATTTACGTGGAGAAATTTACATATTTATTTCAAATGCTATTTCACACCGGTGACTTAGATATTAAGTCAGTTTATTTAATTAGAGCCATTTAATTTTTCTTTATTCGTTGGTACTTTTTACCATTATCAGGCTGCTGTATACAGCAGCCTGATAATGGTAAAAAGTAACACTGCAACAACACACACACACACACAAAAGTAAAATAAAGTAATACTGCAAATATATACATTTGAAAAATATTTTTAAGCTAATTGTTTGTAAAATCTATATTTTGTAATTATCTTGAAGCTATTTGTCATTAGTTCTTTTTACAGTAATTATTCAAATTAGTAGTAAAATTTTATCATATGGTAAACTGCTTTCACAAATTAAAACCAAATTTTCATAAATATTATTAAATAACCATCCGTTTTAAAGTTAAATATCTCAAAATAAATTGAATCTTCTTTGTAAAATTATCGCGCGCACGCGATCCGCGTATGGAAATAGATCCTACCGACTTGATTTATTTATTCGTCTGGTAATTTTACACACTAAAATAATTAAGTTGACCGATATTATCCTGTATTGTAAAACTCTTTTCATTAAAATACCTCTGCGTTATTATAGAGCTTTTAAATAACGGTGACAAAAAGGAAGACTATTAATAAAATACTAAACATACCCTGCAAG
This sequence comes from Araneus ventricosus, assembly GCA_013235015.1. Classification (NCBI taxonomy): domain Eukaryota; kingdom Metazoa; phylum Arthropoda; class Arachnida; order Araneae; family Araneidae; genus Araneus; species Araneus ventricosus. Next base: position 8,681 of record BGPR01046977.1, read on the forward strand.
AAAGAAATTTTATTCGTTAGACACTTCAGTCATAAATTAAAGAAACACATTCAAGTATTCAAGTCATTATAAACGGCAAATATTACTATCTATTATATTGTTTTTAAATTATCATACTATGTAAATGATATCTTTACACAAAGAAAGAAAAAGATAAAAAATTATATTTTTCTAAATTCTGACAATGAGTTTCAGAAAGACAAACGGAAGATGCACTAAACGTTATAATTGAACATTAAAATACATTTCATGAAATCAACCAATTAAAAGCATAGGATTGGAACGAGCATGCACATTTTCCATCGACTCGGGAAATTTTACGTCAGAAAATGCGGCAATTAAACAAAAGATTTCGATGCAACATAAATGCTCACAAATTAAAATATTTATGTCCGTTATTGAGAACAAGTCTGCAAGATATTTCACTTTGTCTTTCGTACGCTTTTTCGAAGACGCAGTCATTTGCAATATTGCTAAAAAAAATGGAATCTGGTATACCATTCAAGATGTCGCTAAAATATTCTGTGTAAATGTCTCTGACTAATCGATCAACTACAGGTTTGTGAATTTGCGATAGAGTGTTTTCGAAATCATTTTCATTAAAGCATTCCCAACAGAAGTCATGCACTGTTAAGTTACCTGAAATAAAATCGGTTCTCATTTGATAAACTTCATCGACACATTTATTAAAAACCTGCGATAACCGAGGAATACGTTCTAGTTTTTGCTTAAGAAATTCTGTAATGTTATATTTAAATGCAATAACTTTCAGGATTAACATTACCCACTCATTCGTCCGACTATCTAAGCCATTTTTCATAAGAATATCCAAAGGAGACTGTCCATTTTTATCGACTGAAGAGATACTGGCTCCATTGATCAAAAGTTGAATTTCTATAGAATTTACGTTTTTTTTAGCAAATGCCACATGTAATGGAGTTTCGGAAGCCTTATTTCATATGTTTGGATTCGCATTATTACGCAACAACTTGAATGCAATATTTTCTTGCTGACTTTTGATGGCATACATGAGTGGAGTTTCTCCTCCTTCATCTACTAGATTGAAATTTATGTCTTCGTGTTTTAATAGTTTTTCGATAATCCATTCATCAGGCCAAAAGACCTTTATATTCGGTGGCTGGAAAAACATTGTTATAGTGATAGCAGACAGCAAAATTGTGTTTCCGTGAATATCCTTAGCGTTTACGGAGGCACCAGACTCTATCAGCACATTGACAGCACGCCATTTTCGATGTATTACCCCAAAGCGTAGAGGTGTAAGAACCCGATAGTGGGTACTAAGATTTACATTAGCACCGGCATTAATCAATTCCCGAACTACTCCAATATTTTCCTCTGGGCTCGTAAGTGCATCATGAAGAGGTGTAGAACCACCGTAACGTTGACGATTGGGATCTTCTCCTCTGGCTAGCAGCTGACGAATCTCAGGCAGATTATGATCGCTGCCAACAAGCCGAAATAGAGGAGATGTACGAACGGAGTCCATTGAAAAGTCCATTGCTCTAGAAAATATACTTGGAAAATAGGATTCCAACTCCTTGTCATACAGAAAACAACAAAGAAATTGCCTCGTCTGAAATAAAAATAATACTTGTATAAAAAAACGAAGCACACTAAAATTTAACAATCTACGAAAATATTTAGAAATTCTAGAAAGTACCCAGGTTATCTAAGTCGTAAATATGATGCCACCTTCGGCCATAAAATATTTATCAGTCTGAAGTTAGCTGCTAAGATACTAACGTAATTATTCATCATCCATGGTTAAACCATGATTAACGGTTAAATGATGGTTCTGCCTTGATAATGCGAAAGTTGACGGAAATGCGTCGCCAAATGTATATCGTAGTGGGTTGCTATTTTGGCATGGTATCTCAATTTCTCGGTTATTGGCGAATTTTAAAATTACATCATTACATTATCTCGCCAACTCATCAGTTAGGGTTATACATCCAGCCTATCATTTCGGTCAATATTCCCTGGTTCGTGTAAATTCCCGTTTAACCGCTGATCATGGTTTAACCATGGATGGTGAATAAGACCGTAAATGTTCTAAAATTTTAATTAAAGACGTGGTATATACATTTCCGACGGATTACACAATAACGTTTTACTGAATACCTAAATGTGCTTAAAGAAAACAATAAGATGCACTATTTTATTTTTAAATATTAGGAGAGTTTCTTAACTTTTTACATAAACACAGGTGGACTGTTGAGACTTCCATTCTACTGTTGAGGACCACGGAGGATTATCCTACAACTTCCGCTACAGTGAGTAGAGCATCGCATTGAATTGGAACACTACATGTCTTCCAAAACCAGATGTATGAAAAGTGCTTAACCTGCACTTAGCGAGCATACGACTGAAGTGAACTTCAACTAGAACCTGGCCTTAACCATACAATAGCATCTGAATGTTTCACAGTTGTTGCTTTTAAAATATGATGCCTATCTGAGTTTACTCGAAATTGTTCTTTGTTTGAGTCTAGTTCTTGACATCGGCATTCCTGTAGCGGAACTGAGAATTAGAATCAGCTTTAAACTTGTCAGAAGACATGTATTTGGAATCGGTGTAAAAAATGTGATCTGACATTCGAGTGAAGCGGGTCTATTCTGGTACCCCTGGTTGGGTTCGGAGACGTCACTTTTCCCGTTGTTGGCGTGCGGAAAAAGTGACGTCTCCCAACCCAACCAGGGGTACCTGAATAGACCCGTAAAATTTTGCAATCGTATATTAAATGATCATTTGAATTTAATATGGTGAACTGTTCTTGAGTATTATTTGAATCTGAAATAACTGAGAACAAAGAATATATTTTTAAGAATGATCTCAAGAATATTTTACGGACTCTGCTTGCTCAGTGATAGTCTCTTTGTGCATTCGTCAAAAGATGATAGTATATTCCGGTCTCAATTTCAACTTAATTTCAGCTGAATCTTTTCGTTGGATTTCATTCCCTATCCTTCGGATCTAATTATAAGTGTTGTGGATGGGGTATTTCAAAGTGGTTATTTCAATGAATCCAAATATCGATCTTTGAATTTTAAAATATGAGCAACGTAGTTTTTATGTTTAGCTCCGTCATTTAGTGATGGTTACCAATTGTGCACTTTTGAACATTTGGTCTCAGAATAGCAGAACGATTTGAACGAATATTAGTTAAGAGTGTTAGGAGTTTGGTGTAGAAAACATATAACATTT
>BGPR01046978.1:0-11905 GCA_013235015.1 Araneus ventricosus
TTTTGCATTCTACGTAATTCTTGAGTCAAGTTGTAAAGCTAATTCATTACACAATTTTAGTTTGCTGGACTAAAAATACGATAATTCGATGCAAGTACGGAGAAATTGTTTAATTATTAAAGGCCTGCAAATTATATATAACTTGAAAAGCTATATGGATACGGGAGGGATTCAAATCTATCTCCCAATACATGTTACATCGTCTACAGAGAATTCGTTACGTAGAAAATTTCCATTCCAAATTTCAGACTAATTCAAATACATTTGTTTCAAATAAATGCACTACAGCAGACTCTTGACTATCCAGCTAGTGACTATCGGACCTTGTTCCAAAGAATAATTCTCTGTAATAAAATGAGGAACGTTATTATTTTACTTAACTTTAAAATATGTGTTTTTACGCTGCACAGTACACATAATTGTATATTCCCTGTAAAATAAAGTAAGATAAAAAAGTTATTTCTGAATATGTACAATATTTTTTATTCTCAGACAACATTCTTCTGCAATAAATTTTAAATTCTAGAGAATAAGTACATAACAAATATTTATAAAGTTCTCGCACGTTCCAAGAGGCAAGAAAATTCGATTAAGGTTTTTTTTTTTTTTTTGTTATCAAAAAGCGTTTTTGATGTGGGTGGGTTAGGAAGTGAACATTTACAGAACTTCAGCGTTTTTGTTTCCCGAACTGGCCTTCCTCCACATTGGGCCGGAGAATTGGGAGTCTGCTATATAATCAAATCTCTCCTGCTATGGCAATTTTTCCCGTTTCTGCACGAAATCGAGGGATAATTTTAATTGCGATTACTTTCAAATGCATTTGCAACGAAATTAACTGCTATTTATATGCAACGTTATAGTAGTGTTCCCACCATAATATGTGAAATTTCTTAAGTGCGATTTATGTATTGTACGATGCACGAGTTTTATAAATACATTTTTGATTAAGTATGCACTGTATAGCCTCATTTATGGTGCCTGTATCATCTCTCACTAGAGAATTAAACAATACTTCTATTTAAAAAGTTTTTATTTCAAAATCCTATATGATCTTGTAAAATAACATTAAATCATGCTTTCAATATTTAATAATACATTTCTGATTTTGTACCTTGTTTATTCTTTAATAATTCAAGCCAATTTACCTGCATAACAACTACAATAGACGCATTTGACATCTTCTAGAAAAGAAATCATGCCGTATGAATATTAACTATTCATTTTAAAAATATTCATGGAACTGTAGATTTTACATTTACAACATAATAGGTATAATAAGTATTTCTTAGATAAATAACATTTTATGCATGAAATTATATCAACAGGGAAAATAATTACTTAAATAATTTTAGACAGATCACTTTGTATATAAGGAATTCTTTGAAAATTATGAATAGTTGATGGGACTAACAGTTATGTAAAATACTGTTAGTTTATATAATGGTCACAATGTAATGTTTAAAAAATTAACATTCGTCAGACATGACAATAACACATTTCTGTTAATGCTATTCACAATGCTACTGTGTGCTCCACATTATCTCGACGCATTTCTCTGTAACGTTCCTGAATTAATTCAAATATTTGGATATGCGTTTCATATCGGGACCTATATCTATTCATCGAACTTGGTATGTAATAAACAGGAGGGGCAATTCTTTCTAATACGTTACATAAATCTCGTGTTGACATGCGATATAATATCTCGTCGAAGTATATGTCAGATATCCCAGATAATAAAATTTCAACCACTGGTTTATAAATCTCGAGCGTAGGGTCTCCTCCTCTTCGTTCTTGAAAACAACCACTAGCAAAATCGTGAAGAGTTATGTTGTCATAAATGATTTGCTTACGCATCCATTGAACTTCTTGGCAAGCACGTCTCAGAAACTCAGATAATCGGGGAATACTTCTTACTTTACACTCCAGATCTTCTCTTATATGGTATTTAAATGCAATTAATTCCAAACAGTCCAGCACGAAATAACATGGGGAACCATCGATAACATTCTGGAGAAGTATATCTATCGGAGTTTGTCCAGAGTTATCAGCATGATATATACCAGCTCCGTTCATCAGGAGTTCAGTTACAATATGCTGATTTGGAATTGGGGGAGATAATGCCACATGTAGACAATTTTGACCTTTCTGGTTAGGGATGCTTGGATTCGCTCCACTCTTCAACAGTGTCTTAACAGCATTTAAATATTCATATTTCACAGCCCACATAAGTGGCGTTTCCCCCTCTGAATCCACTGGATTGATGTCTGTATTATCATGATCCAACAGCCTTTTCATGATCCACTTATCAGGAGTACAGCGGACAGCATGCATCCTATGAAAATGTGGAGGCTGTCGCCTAGGATGACAAGTCTTAACAGCATAATGCAAGGCCGTTCGCCCGAAGGAGTTTTGGACGTTAATTTGTGCTCCTGCCTTAACGAGCGCTTGAACAGCACCACAATTTCGACTCATCACTGCAAATTGTAAAGGTGTGTGTCCCACGTTAGTACTCAAGTCTATGTCAGCACCGGCATTGATTAATATCTGCACAACTTTCTCGTTCAATTTGTAACTCTGGGCTGCTATATGAAGAAGAGTGTTATCTCCGACAACATTATGGTTTGGATCCCCTCCTCCGGCAAAAAATTCGCAGAGCTCCTCCAAATTATCATCACTTTCAACAAGTTGGTGCAATGAGTATCTGCCAGAATTATCCATATAACGTAACGAGTCAATGGCGTCGACTTACACAATTATATATTAAAGCAAACAGATTAATCTAACTTTGGCAAAGAAAGAAATTCGCGATTATAATTTTCTAATATTAAAAACAGAAAGGAAGTACAGACTCCCTTGTCTAAAAGCCTAAGGTAAAAGTGACGAAATTACTTAAAGTACTTCAGTGATAATGAAAAAGGCTTTCAAATATGCAGTCTATTTAACAAAGATTCAAAACTGCTGCCAAAACAAAAGAACCATTTGCAAACTTTTTGAAGTGAAATTTCATCAGTGGTTAATGAAAACCAACACAATAGTCTTGTGCTTACACATTAATTCTCGAAGCAAGATTTCCTAACTTCTGTAATTATTAGATCTTCTTGGAGACAGGGTCCAGTCCTCGGTCTAGTGTCTGCTTTTTGAGACCCTATACCGCTGTAGACCCAAATATACGTGGGATGTTTTGCACGTTTAATCCATCTGGGATAAAGAACGTGTTGACCTGGTGGTGAGGTCTCGGCTTCGGGGACGAAATGTTCGAAACCCGATTCCACTGAAGATCCGCCGTGTATTGTGGGCCTGTTGCACGTTAAATCATACGCTGGAGCTAAACGCCCTCCCGCTGCTGTGGTGCTACACAACCCATTTCGACTCCGCCTACCCTACTGGGTTTAAGGCATTTAAAAGCCGGCATGGAGCGGAAGTTTGGAGAGGAGAGTGCGAGCTCAGGCGTCATCCTCATCATCTGACCGTGGTTCAAAATTACGAGGTCCATCCCAAAATAGCCTCGTGTTGCTTCAAAACGTGACGTTAATATGACTACCCTAATCCATCTGGGTTAAACTCCCTCTTGTTGGTGTGGTGCTAGGTTAAGAAGAGAGTGCCGGCTCAGGTGTCGTCTTCTTGATCTGATTGGAATTTAGAAGCTCGACGGTCGTTTCATTATAGCCATCATATAAGTTTAAAACGAGATATTAAGCTTACAAACGAAACCATGGTAAAGAATATGACGATGAGTAAATTGAATATGAAGGTTGAATTTTACCTTGTTGAAAGAGCAGATTTTTCGGTTGGTGTCGTTTGGCAGAAAATACATGAAGACATAAACAGTGTGATTTTGAGTATTTTGGAATTATTTTTAATTAATATCGTCATCAAAGATTTCTGAGTAACAATTTCGGTTCAGAATGCGCTTTAAAACGAAGACTAGAAGATGGTACTGCTCAAACTCATAGAATTAGACTCTAGCCATTAAAGGCCCGTGGTGTCCGGCTAATTTGGAGGAGTGGTATAGGTGTTAGAAATGCTGTGGTTTGATCGATAGGTTCCGGGTTAGGGAGCTGAGATTCGGGCATTTAAACCTTTGTCAGACGCAATCATTTTTATCTTTAAGTGGTCGCAATCTTTCTCGTGGTTTTAAATCTATTGTATGATATGTTCAAAGATTTTGATAAATTCCTCTTATAAATATAATAATCCAAAGTATTATTTATAACTTCCTCCTATAAATATAATATAATAGTCCTAATGAGAATGTAAATTAGCATTTTGTAAGAAAAATTTAAAATATTGTAACTTCTAGGCTTACGTCGAGGTCAAGTTAACTTAACAGCATGTGTTGAGGCTAGATTTACTGGCTAGTCGCCGAGGTTTTAGGTACGTCGCACGATTGACACTTAAGTGCTTTATATTAACTAGTCTACTCAGCTTCTCAACCTATCATGCCTGATTGCACATATATATCAGAAGTACTCCATTGTGAGAAACTGACACAGTCAAAACAAGACTACTACATAACAAATTTAATAGAACAACAACTAAATTAAATCATGACATCATTAAACACGCTAGCGGTAAGAGGATACAAAAAGGAAGAGAGTGAACAGAAGTAATCATCGTCTTTATGTATTCCAACAGGCTGCTCGCTGGTGATCGATAGGTGACATCACAAAGAGGGCGGATCCGATCTGCATGCAATTTCAGCTAGAGATACTGCCGGTTTGATTCCACAGTGCAATGCGACAAAAACATCTAATAGATGCAGATTGCATGAGTATCTGTTATACAGTGAGACTAACGGAGAATGAAAACCTGATTCCACTAAATATCCGTCATGCCTGGGGACCTGGTGCATCTTAAATATGACATCATGGTACGAAACTCCTCCCACTTTTAAGAGGTAGTACCAGCTCAGGTGTCTTTCGCTTTATTTGCATACGGTTCAAAATCACGAAAGCCTTTCCAAAACAGCCGTAGTGTTGCTTCAAAACGGAACTTTAATATAAATCTGGCCATTCACTTTACAGATAAACTGTATATTTTGGATAGCGAGAAGAAAAAAAAGCATAAATATCTATGTAAGTCCTCCAAATGGCTTGTGGTGGTTGCAAGTCCGTCTGAACTGATATTGGAGTGTAAAAGCTGGAGTTCAAAGTGTCGATTCAGAGGGACCCTGAAAGACGCTAGCGAAGAGAACTATACCTTGCGTAGATTGAAGCCTCACTTCGAGGGTAGCATAAATTAAAATCTGCTGACTGGGGAAAATCGAAGAGCGATAGACAAGCAGCTGTAGAGAGGGAAAGAAGATCACTCTCCCACCTTCGTTAAGAGTTAGCGTGAGTTAGAATTCAAGAAATGGGTGAAAAAAACGGCCTTAGTCATGGCTATCCTTCAAGTCTCGGCTTAAGTAATCTAAACGAAATTGGTTCAAGTGTCTTCCTCATCTTATTTTAATGGTTTTTATTCACGTGATCTTTCCAAAAACAGCTGTCGTGTTGCTTCAAAACGAAGCATCAAATGAAAATAAATCAGACATTGAAGGTCCTCTTTTCCATCCGATTTGAAATATTGATTTTAAATTGTTGAAATAAATCAGATATCTGTAAACTTAACCTAGAAAAACGTGCACTGCAGTGGTTCTGGAGCCTTTTTTTATTGTAGATGGCTCCTAAATAGAACCAGCCATCGGAATGGCTAATGTAAATCAGAGTAAGATAGAAATAATTCGCTGTAAATTTATCATTTTTTATCATTAAATAATAGCATACACCTTTTGCATTTAGTTGTAATATCTCTAACAGATCTGAATAGATCTCTGAATTGCTACTCAGCAAACTTGTATAGGGTGTCCCAAAAAAGTGGAACAAGCATTTATTTCCTTAAATATTGCACCTAGACACATACTTCCAATTACAAAGTTTCATCAAATAAGGTAGGAATTTGAGGGAAAACACTTTGGCTTCTGTGGAAGTTGAATATAAAAAGTTTTTAAAAAAATTAATTTTGTACATTCCCCGTAGAGCAAAAGTGTCAATGAGTGAAATGTTCTTATTACCCTCCGCATCTATGTATAAATAGATGTTTATTGCAGAAATGCAAATTTATTTAGCTTTAAAAAACAGCAAAATGCAAATATTTGTCAAGTAGAACATCATCCAATCCTTATGGACTGAAAGAAATTGCCAATAAAGCATTCTGATACTCAGTTTCATTTTCAGATAGTTGCAACTATCGACTTGATAAAGAATGGTAGGAAAACTTGAGAAAATGAAAAAATATGGTATGATAGGAAAATAGCCTTACATTGAACAAAACTACTGAATTGTTTGCTCTTAGCATTATTTGTAGTGATGTTACTTACGCTTTACCTAAAAGCAGTGGCGGCTCGTTCTTTAGGTCTGTATAGTTAAAGAACTCACTAAAATTATTTTAAAAACTCGTATTTTCGTTTTTATTCTTATTTGCTTACTTCTCCATCTGAAAGTTCCATTATCAACGAAAAAAGATTAAAAAAAGGAGAAAAGAAGACAGAAAATGAATGAAAAAGTAAGACACACACAGGATGGGGCTGCACACCAAATAGTTTTGGAAACGACTAAAATTCGCTAAATACATAATACATAATGTGCGAAGGCGAATAGCTATAGGTCGTTTTCACGAAAAATCGTAGGCGCGGACCCGAACTAAACCTTTCTTATAGCTTTTGATTTTGACAATATTTAGATTACATTTCGCGTATGCGCAGTAAAACATAATTTACTACAAATGCTCATATTTCCCGTAATATTCAAATTTTAATATAATGTTTCTTTTACATATTGTCAAATATTCTGTAAGTTTCTTACAATTCGCAAAAAAAACTATGCGTGTTATAATAATAAAACATACGAGTTTTAAATTTTCAATTTAATACCGATTCTTACTTATAATCTGATAAATATTTTTATTGTCACACTTTGGGTCCTTGTAATACTCCTCAAGTTCTTTAAAATGACACCAGAATCAACCTCCTAGCTAAATGCGTTTCCACGCTACACTTATTTATAACCTTTCATAAAGTTAATTCATAATAATCACGCGCATGCGCCCACACTGGTACGATGACGTCACAGGCACAGCAAATACTATGTGACAAACTCTTACAGATATGATCTATCCGTTATGGGGCCAACTGTTCTTTTCTCATTATTAGCCTCGTAGTTATCAGCGATTCAAATCCGAAGGTATTTTGCAACACAAGAAAGTTCGACCGACTATCACTCTGTTACAAGGGGAAAGAGACATTTTCACGTCAAACTCTCAAGCTCATACCACTCATCAGTCTTTCTCTATTTCACTATGAATAAAGATTTTATATTGATGCCAAGCTACCTCCAACAGTGCCTTACGGTATTTAAATTTTCAATATTCCATATACCATATCATGATGTTATATAATCTGCATTCCTTAACAATTATTTTAAAGATTGTTAAGAATTACGGAATTCGGTGATTTTATAAGGTTTGTCCAAAAAGAAACCGAACTTTTAAATTAGTCAACCTACCAATCTCGTTGTAACGTCGCAGCTTTTACCTGCACTCTTTTCGATAACGCCACATCATTTTGGTAGAATGAAACAGTATTTTGGGTATTTTGCGATTATTTACATTTTGAAAATGGAAGAATAGTTAGTTACCAACACTATGAATAGTATGAATGTTCTAAATTGGTCAGAACATCCTCTTTAAGACGATCCGAAAACTTGTCTTTTGATTTTTCGGTCTTTATAGTCATTTACGACTGTATTTTCATAAATGAAAATTTTGAAAAAGAAATTTAACTGACATTTTGTCAATTTTTTCATAGAAATGCTTTCATCTCAGTTAACTTAAAAATATGAGATTTTATAACGGTCCCACTGCGGAGCACTACGAGTTCGTGAATGAGAAACCGCCGGATAAATAAGCGGGGTCTCTCTTCCCTGGTGGGTATGGTAATGGTGGTGCGGCTCTTAGGAGACGGGTTGTACCCCATAAAATAGGGAGGGGTTGTCGCATGAGCAGCTCGTAATGGGGGCTATTTTGCGGTCTACATCAGTGCCCAATTTTCTGTCGCGGCCGGCCTTTTAGATTCACCGGACGGTTTTATATAGATCGGGGTGTTTCGGTATGAATTTACGTGAAAACAGGCAAGTTTAAGCACTGAACATGTATTATTGATGGAATAAAAGGTGAACAGCAAAAACAGCTCTAGAGTTGCCATTGTTACCACACTAGTATAGAAAACGGTACTAACGATGAGTTATGCCTCATTTCCTCACAATCACTCTTTAGCTATCGTAATGTTGCGAGTGCAGTGCTTTGTCAATACTGTTACGAACATGGAAAGTCGCTTCCCAGCAATGCAAGTCTTATGGTTGGGAAGAGAGTTTTACAAGGTTAAGCATGGAGTGACCTCAGCGACTGTTATGGTACCCCTGACCTTGGCGACCATTTTGGCGGTTTGGCGACAAATTTGGCGACCTTGGCGACAAATAGATGAATCCCGAAAATGCAACCCTTTTCTCGATATTTCTACTAGGGAAGGGAATACACGAGAAAACACCATGTGACGTAACGGCCTGTCGGAGAGAATATTTAAGGACGGCGACTAGATCAGAGGTGTGTTGTTCGTCTGGGTCTTGATCGACGGGATCGCCTTGGAGCGCGAATGCCTTTGGAGTTCTACCCGCAGTGCGAGCTGGTGAGCTGAGCGTTATTGAAGGTGCAGTTATTGTCTACTAGTTATTAGTTATTTGGTGACTGTTGTGTTATTAGGTAACAAAGTGCTGAACTGTTATTACCTGCGAATTGTTGTCTGTTTACATTGGTAATCTGTGCAAGAACTATTGTTTCCTGCACCTGTGTTACGTGTTTTCCTGCATATTTGTAAATAAATTTCCATTCTCCATTATCCTGCGTGTTGGACTGTTTACATCATACACCTACAGTAAGACATTTGGCAACAATACTTAAGACAAAATGTATGCTCTTATGTAGTACACTGTTTTATTAAGCGACACCAAGTATAATAAAAACGTTGAAGGTGCAACATAAATTTCAGCAATGATGAATCGCGCGTGAATATTTTTGAATAATAAAGACTAACTTCTTTTATTTTAAAAGTAATATTTCCTAATGTATGATCATTCCATTAGAATAGTACGCTATTTTTAGGATCATGGCTTGATACAATTGTAACATACCTACTGTAGTTCTTAAGGAGATTTTAATTTAGGATTAAAAGTTTAATATTTGGTGAGATTATATATATTGTCTTATTATTTACATTTCGGAATCGGAATAACAATGATATTGCGCGAAATTTAACTTAAAATTAGTAAAATTCTTAACTATAACATTTCATATGTTGCAATTTCTTGTGCCGATTTATGTTAATTAAAACAGATCAAAATAGGCTGTTATCCTATAAAAACCAGCTAATATAACTTACTGGATAAACTTCCTTTATTTTGTTTATGCAAATGATGATGATTAGTTGAATCTCTACGTTAAAAATATATACTAATAAAAGTGAGAAGAAACGTCGTAAAAATAAATTGATATTTCGCTGCCTAACAAGTAGCACAATGTATCTCATTTTTTTTTAATTTCAAAGAGGAAGAAAGCAATAACGAATATTTCTGAAATGTTCTTCCACATCTGGTAGGAACATGCGATCTTATGTTTATATCAGGTGTTAAAAATATTCAGAAATATTTATTTATTTTTATTTATTTACTTAGAAAATGCACACTACAGAATAAACTCCAATTACAGAGTGCATGATACAGAAACAAACGCTAAAACAGCTGTAAAACATAGATTAGTCAAAACAACAGATAGACACAGAAATCACTAAAAACACAACACGATTATAAAGATCACACAAAATAAAAACACTTCAAGAACACATAAGTCGCAAACATTCAGTCTTAAAAACACCATAAGACATATTAAACACATCAAGATCATCAGGGTACCTGTTAAAAATCTTGTAAAATTTATAAATAGAAAAATTACCTATGTAATTAAACCTGGTAAATACATTTACAAATAAGCAACTCTTCCTCAGACTTCTAAAATTATATTCGTTATTAGTTGAAAAAAATTGAGCATTTTCTTCCTCTTTGAAATTTCAAAAAATTAAAATTGAAGGTGTTGCTTGTTAAGCGACGATTTGTAGTATAGTATAGCAGTTTGTAAAGATAAATTAGTGTAATATTAACCAGACTACATAGATTCTTTATCGATTGGTTCATTTTATTCTATTTCACAATAGACTATTTTCGACTCAGTAAGATTTACCTAGTATATAACTACATATACTTGACGCGCATCAGAAAATTACATTGTTAACTTTGATCATAAATAACAACAACTTTCATACTGTAAAAATCTTATTACAAACCAATTCCTCAAAATCAGAACAATCTAAAAATGCTGTAAAATTTTATCTTAATATCTACAATTTATTTGTGAATGGATTACTTGTAACTTACAGCGATTTTATTATTGCAGAGTCCCAATCTTATCTTAATTTTACTGATGAAAGAATTATAACTATAAAGGGTTATACCCGGTTATAACTATACCCGGTTTGGAGTAAAACCGAGTACAAATGTTAACGTTATGGGAAATTAGGAAATTTCGATTTTCAGTTGAAGTTTCAATCATTTTTATTTTATCTCACAATTTAAGAATATTAGTTTCAAAATTCACAAATAAAGAAGTTGTTTTCTTCCTCCGCGCCACTAAGGCATCTCTAACACAGATTTTGCATTGGATTAACCTTCTATTTTATTTAAATTATAAAATATATCATTAAAATATAAACAATCAACATCTGATGTGTTTTTATCTTCTTATTCAGAGGAATCATCAATACTGACTGTCCCGGTCTTACGACACCTGGAATACTCGGCTTTACCCCGAGTGCAGAGGTTATGAAAAACGGAATAGAACTCAGAAATTATTGGAGTAAATCCTTATTGTTTGATAGGGCATAAATCCTTAGTAAACGTATAATAAGCTGGGCTAAATGGACTTTTTATAACTGTAATGATTTTTAAGTTAGGATAGTTTAAAATGAAACGAGCATTAGAGAGCTGACGTCTTATAACAAATAAACCTTCACAAATGCGGTGAATTCAACAGCTACTAGACGTCACTATGACTGTTCTTTTTTCTTGACTAGTAGAGTGTAATTCAGTATCGTGGATAGGAAAAAATATAGAGAGCCAGAATCAAGAGTACGTGGTTTCACCCCACTCTTCTGTATAATTCCTGTAAAAGTTAACATTAATAACAATGAGCTTTTTAACAGAAATAGACAGAGCCATATTTATCTTTTAAGATTATTTTTATTCTCAAATCATATTACTCAGCGATAAATCTATCAAAATACGGAACTTCAATTTTTTTTTAAGGATTAGTACATACTGAGTCAACAGTATTCCATATGATGAGAATGTCTAGGTTCTACGGGGATGGCATGAGAAAGAGAACATTTAATCTTTTATTTACAAAGACAAAAATAAATTTCTAGAATTTTAGAAGCTTTTCGTTAAATTAATTCGTCTTTGATATAAGTGTGGAAACACGCATAAAACTTGCTTGTTCTCATCTCGAGAAATGTTGAATAATACCCCAGAAATTTTGAAGACAGACTATCGGTTTCTTCTTAATATACTCTCCTGAATTCCATGAAAGATACAAAAGAAAATCAAGGTAGCAACTTCAAAAAGTAAATATTTAGCGATCCCATTTATCTAAAACGAAGACGTAGAACATCGAAGACAGCAATATGGAGTCGACTTTGGGTTTGAGTGCTGAGGAGATCAAAGTAGATAGTTCCAGCAGCATAACCTGTGGGCGCTGCGATCAC